>CM076580.1:679847562-679875062 GCA_034641835.2 Pinus albicaulis | reverse complement strand
TCTAAATCTATTGAAATCAAGAATAAGGAAAATAAGAAACAAAAATGGAAGGAAAGGAAAGCGAACATTGTAAAGAAAGAAAAGCCTACATGCACTCACTGTAAGAAAGAAGGACATGATGAGGCACACTGTTGGGCACTGCATCCAGAATTGAAGCCTACGAAGTTTGGGAATAAAGAGTGAAAGAATTTTGTTGCTATGCAAAAGGACTTGGGATCAGATTCATGAGATGAAGCAAAAATTACAGCTACAGGTATAAAAGGTAAAAATTCTCAAGCATCTACAAGTACTTATTCGCATTTTGTTGATAATGAAAATGATGAGAGGAAAATAAATGAGCTATTTCATATTAGAGTCATTTCCAAGCATACTAAAATTGATACTTTTTTAATAGTGGCTCTCAAGTTAATTTGATTGTTGAATCAATTGTAAAGAAATTGGGTATTGAAACTAAACCTCATAAAAATCCATACCCATTGGGTTGGGTCTGTGATAAAACTAAACTACAGGTTACGAAACATTGCAAACTTCGTTTTGCAATTGGATGGGAGTTTGTAGATGAGGTTGAATTATATATAGTCCCATTGGATATATGTGGAATTGTACTAGGGAGTCCATATTTGTATGATATATATGTTGTCTTCTATCGAAGGGAAAATAAGTATCAACTCACTAAAGATGGAATCGAATATGTATTAAGAGCTCATAAACTCAAAGATAACTACACTCTCATAAATTCAGGATAGATGAAAAGAATTGTAAATTCAAGTAAATAATTTTTACTTATGATTGTAAAAGCAAAGGATCTTGATATATCTGATTCTTTTCAAGGTTGTAATCCTAAATAGAAAGCAGATTTAGTTAAAGTTGTTTTTTATTATGATATTTTGTTTCAAGAGCCTAAAGGGCTTCCTCCCAAGCGGCAGATAGAACATGATATTTATTTGCAATCAGATGCTCCTCTTCCTAACATTGGAATGTACAAGTTATCAGCTCTAGAGAATGTAGAAATAAAGAAGCAGGTACAGGAATTGCTCAATCAAGGGTTTATTCAACCAAGCACTTCACCATCCGGATCACCTATTTTGTTGGTACGTAAGAAAGATGGTTCGTGGAGAACGGGCATTGATTTTTGAGCATTAAATAAAATAACAATAAAGAATCGCTATCCTCTTCCTCGCCTTGACGATTTATTAGATCAGTTGAAAGATGTAGTTTACTTCACTAAGTTAGAGTTGCGAAGTGGCTACCATCGTATCAGAGTTTCAGAACAGGATGTATGGAATACTGCTTTCAAAATGAAGCAAGGGCTCTATGAATGGATGGTTATGCCTTTCAGCTTGACCAATGCTCCAACTACATTCATGCATGTCATGAATGATGTTTTAGACCATTTATAGATGATTTTGTAATAGTCTACTTAGATTATATTATTGTTTTTAGTAAGACATGGGATGAACATATAAAGCATGTAAAGTAGGTTTTAGATGTGTTAAAAAGGAGAAAATCTCTATGTAAAATTGTCAAAATGTGAATCTGGCAGGACATCTTTAAATTATTTGGGTTATATTGTAGGGAGTGGTGAATTGAAGATAGATCCCTCTAAGGTCGAAGTCGTTGTAAATTGGCCTAAGCCCGATACTGCTACAGAATTTAAAAGCTTCTTAGGGACAACACAATACTGGAGAAATTTTATTTCTAACTTTTCTTTGATTGCAGCTCCTCTACATTCTTTGACAAGTGTGAAACAAGTGTTTCAGTGGGGAGGCAAACAACAGAAAGCCTTCGACACATTGAGAGAAAGGATCAGTACAGTGCCAGTACTAGCACTGCCAGATCTTCAGTATCCATTTGAGATCGAAACAGATGCAAGTGAATATGCCATGGGGGCAGTGTTGATGCAGCACAGAAAGCCTATATGCTTTCATTCTGAGACATTCATATCAGCAGTAGTTAACTATCCTACATACGATAAGGAATTATATGCATTAGTACAAAGTTTTAAAAAGTGGAAACATTACATAATGGGAAAAGAAACAATCATACATACAGATCATCAACCACTACAATATTTACACTCACAAACTAAATTGCAATAATCAAGACACTATCGTTGGATGGGTTTCTTACAAAAATTTCATCTTGTAATCAGATATAAGAAAGGCATACATAATAAGGTTGCAGACATGTTATCAAGACCAATCATAAATGCATCCACAATTCTTAAGCATAATTCAGTAATGCACGAAAGCTATATTAAACAGTATGCTCAAGACACAGATTTTAAGGATGTATATGCAACTTTAATTCATTGCAAGCAGGTAGAAGAATTGGATTATTTCATAAAGGACAAACTCTTATATCATTTGGGAAAATTATGCATTCCAGAAACTGAAAGAGTTAATGTGATTCAAGAATACTTCTCTAATTTCAGGTCACTTCGGTGTAAGTAAAATAATTGCACAATTACAAAGATTCTGCTATTGGCCACGAATGAAAGAAACAATTTCAAGATATATTAAAGGATGTACTATGTGTGCTACAAGCAAGCCAAGTAACATAAAATTAGGCTTGTACAATCCACTTCCAATTCCTTCTCATCCTTGGGAAAGTTTATCCATGTATTTTGTTGGGGGATTTCTAATGTCTAGAAAAGGTCATGATTATTTTATGTAGTTGTGGATAGGTTCAGTAAGATGTGTATTTTGACACCATGTACTAAACAGGTCACGGCTGAATAAACTGCAAAAGTGGTTCTTTCAAAATGTATGGGTTCATTTTGGGTTACCCACCTCTATTATATTTGATCAAGATTCTCAATTTGTCGGGAAATTTCAGTTAAGTTTATGGGAACTCATCGAAACCAGGTTAAAGAAGAGCACGACATTTCATCCGCAAACAGACGGCCAGACAGAAGTGGTAAATAGGACAGTGGTTCAGTTGCTTGAAGGTTATTACAACAAGCTCTTTGGGATGAGCATTTGTGTTATGTACATCATGCTTACAACCATGCAAAACATTCTTCTACTCAAATATCTTCATTTGAGACTTGTTTTTGCTTTGTACCAAAGTCTCCCTTGGATTTTGTCTTTGGTAAAGACATAGCAGTTGATGGACACGACGATGTGGACAAAGCAACCAAGTTCATTGAACTGATCCAGGAAATTCACCAGGCAGTACATGAACAAATGGACAAGAGCCAAGAAAATTATAAAGAGAGGCACGACAAGCATCAAGTTGACCATAGTTTTCAAGTTGGTGATCAAGTTTGGTTATACATCAACAAAGAAAGACTTCAAGGGGAAGGTAAAAAGTTGAAACCAATTAGATATGGTCCTTCAAAATTCCTAACAAAATTGGTGAGAATGCTTTCCGCCTAGATCTACCAGCTTATATGCAGATCTATTATGTTGTAAATATGGAAAACTTGTGATTATATGAACCTTCATTGATTGAAGATCTAGAAGAGCAAAGTAAGGTACCTTTCACCAAATATTTTTTACTAGAGTATCTCAATGAGTTGCAGGAGGACACAATTCTCGACAAGAGGATAAGGACTTCGCAATGAGGATAAGTTGAGTATCTTTGAGTTGGGCTTAAAGGTACAAATCCAAGTAAATAATGATTGATAGAAATTAGAAAAGTGAAGGAAACATATCCTCACTTACTCGACAACTAAAACCAACTTTTGGTGGTCCAAAAGCTTCCAGTGGGGAGGAATGATCCAAAATGGATTTAGTTTTGCCTCCATATCAAAGTCTTCAAATGTAGATGAAAATAGGATCAAGTTAAAGTGCTCATCAACAGGATTCTAACGGTGTGAATGACACGTAAAACTGAGTTCGTATCACGAAGATATGGCAAGTCAAAGTTTATGACAAATTAGGAGTAGTGATAGAGTGAAAATTGATTACATCTTACTAACCCTTTGCCCAAGCCCACGTTCAAACCTAATGGCCTCTATCCCCACCACCCCTGCAACTACCCATGTGTTTCTGTGGCATATTTTCACAATAGGAAAATAATAAAGCAAGACAAATGACACACACTAGATCTGGGTAAAGTGGAAGGATATTAATTAGACTGAGACTGAAAATAATACCAAAATACCAAAGGAATCAAGGTGACCCAAACCTACAGAAAAATAGAGCCCCATAAACCAGATACACAGAGAACCATAGCCACATAGAAACCCCCTCGCACTAATGGACAACAGAGAGCCAATCCTGGTGCACAGTGTAAAGAATTAAAATGAAATCTCTAGAATTAAACCAACTTGACTAAAAACCAAAACAATAAACAATAGGAAAGGAAGGATAAGGTTGAATCATGTGACCGCTATCCCTCTTCACCGAAGTTGGCACAGTCTTAGATGCAGAATATAGGTTGGCACCACCAAGAATAAATAACCTTAGCCCCGATATAACCCACAATGATTCATGGCATAGAAACACATTGTAACTCGTTTCTGGCACAAGACCTGCTTCCACCTTCTCATTTGAGCCATTATTCGTTCGATACTCTGGGAACAAAATGAATTACATGGATGTATAGACCCCTAACACTAAAAAACTAGAGGTAGGTCACTCAAACCCAGGAAAAAACTTAAGGTTCCACCATTTATTAGTTGAGTTTCCTCCTATCACTGATTTGGTACTAACGACTTGCCAAGAAAATAATCCTACCAATAGTGGGGAGGGCGACTGAATCCAACATAAGTTCCAAAAATTAATTATTTGATGTGCAAGACGAACAAAATTATGAAGGTTGTCAATAATATGGATATTGGAGTTAATTTCACATGCATTGCAATCATAACATAGTTATCAATCGATAATGAGAACAATCATTATTGGTAACTATGTGAATGCAAATTGACTCCTCATCATTATTCAAGGAAAATCAAACTATTAAAATAACCCATCGATGTTTTGTATGGGGGTAGAGTTTAACTTTTGCTAGGTGCCTTTAGGAATTAGGCTATTAACTTGTTTCGTTACATCTAATGAAGATGAGCTCTTAGCCAATTAAAAATAGTTTTAGATATTACTCCAAAACCAAAAAATCAATTCAATGAAAATAATATTTGCAAAAAAGGCAATGTCAATTTTGATGATAGATAAAAGTACTTCTAGTTAAATCATGTCCTTTTTAGTATTGTGTCATTTCAATATTATACATGAAACCAACTACTACCATTAACTTCAATATTTCTATTTACACTTTGTTTATCACATAAATATTAAAAAAAAAAAACAACTTTTTAATCAAATATTTATAATTAAATAACAACAATTTGTCAATTAGGTTTATCTTGGGTGATTGGGAGGAATGATCCTCACTGTGGTAGTGCATTCGGCGCATGGGTAGAAGAAATGCACTATGATTAGTAGGGAGATTGCTTACCTACAAGCAAGTCATAGGTCAAAGCGGTTTGTCAAATGTTACTGGAACAAGTTGAACATGTAATAAGCTAAGTTAAATGGAAACATAGCATGCTACATAAAAAATGAAATAAAAACAAAACAACATGCACAATAAACACGCTCAATAAAGCAAACACACTAATAACTCAACAATGGAGAGCTTTATCCATTTATTAGGTGTTGGTGGTAGTAGAAGATAGAGTGCTAAATCTTTTGTAGTGTATCCTTCGAGCTACGGAGCACCAATATCCAAGACAAGGGAGTCTCTTCCCCTCAAGTTTTTAGCAAGCCTCTCTTCCCTCTTAAAGTATGGTAGATTGAGAGACACGTGGTGAACTCTTCTCTCTTGGATTGAGGTGTTGGGTGGCCAAAAACTGAATCCTTCCAATCCTCTTGTCGTTGGACAACACAAGTTGGTTTGTTGATGAGAAATTTGGCCTGCATAACAATGTGTCTCCCATTTCTCTTCCCATGGCTGGATTTTATAAACAAATTTCAAATTTTCCCTCCCTCTCTTGGTCCAAGATGGATGGTGACACAAGAGTGGGGGTATGATTCCTTTGTGTGCTGCACTAAAGCCTCATGGTGGCTCAAAGACGATTGTACTTGGTTAGCTTGAGTGAGAATCTTTTTTTCCAAGTATGCCAAGTGGTCATGGATGGTGACATTCTGCATTCTACAGGACTGCGTGGCTATTTGAGGGATATTTGAGCTCTTTGTGGCTATCAAATAAAAATCTGCAATGCGTGCTCAGGGCTAGTGCTTCTTATGCGCAGTCCAAAAATTTGCCCGCTGACCTTAGGAAAATTTAATTTTTTAGCTCCTCTAATGTATTTATTTTCTGTAAATATTTATTTGTACCCTCTGCTTGAAATTTTCTAATGTCTTTTTCATGTACGATTTTCCAGTGTTAATAGTTGACCCCTAATATATGAGGTCTAGGAAGAACTATATAGCCGAAATACATTATAGTTTATTTTCTGTGTAGTCCTTTTGAGAGAGAGAGAGAGAGAGAGAGAGAGTAACTTGCTTGAGAACTAAGGTTGGAGACCCCTTGCCGTGAGAAAAAAAGACACCATGCTCTGTTGGAAACCTGCAAGAGATAGAATGAATAAAATATTTCTACGAGGCGGGCATGTCCCATGCTCATGATGTTTTGACTAGTTAAGCTTATCTGACAAACAGTGATTTTGTTTGTGTCACTTTTAGGAAGTGACCTACTGCTGGTTGACGATGATGGTTGCTCACACTCTCAGGGGCGTTTTTTCTTTGAAAGAAGGTTGAATATGGTTCCCACACACATAATATTGGTATGGCATGTTTTTTTAGAACATGTTCTCATTTTATGCATGGGTCTATGACTGTCGGGGACCTTCCCATGTAAGCATTGCTGAAAGTGATGCTTATCAAGTTACAGGTCTTCGATGAATTCTGAAAGTCGGTAGGAAATATAGGGTGGGTGTATGGTTGTTATGAGTTCCATGGTGGGGTGTGGCAAAAAATGTTCAGCTCTGACCAAGGGTATTTAGGGATTGCTACCAGGTGATAAATGTGAATGGATGGGTGGGTTTGCTCACCTAAAAAAAAATCTTTGTAAACTTGCAAAAATAATATAGAATGGGCTTGGGTGTACAAGCACAGGGATGGGTGCCCCTATAAACATTAAAATAATCTATCACTATGGTGTGAGGAAGGTTTTTTTTTCAGGGTGGGGGGCCCATTGGTTGGTCTCGGTGCGGGGTGATGAAGCGGATGCAAAAGTTTTGCCGATGGGCTTATGCTGGTGAGGGTGTGATAGGCCAAGTGTGAGACGCAGTGGCATGTATTTGATCTGCTTATGAGAATGGTAGTATGGGAAATGGGTTTTAACATGACATGGGTAAAAATTGACTTGATGTATGACGGATGAATGAACATGAATTACTTCCTAGACTTGGATTTTATGCCCATGGCTCCAGACCTTTGGTGTATGGTCTAAATGAGTCATGGATGTCATGGAGGGTGAGACTCTACCGACATTCGAGAATTTTTATCATGTGCAAGTTGAGGTGATGATAAACATGGTTGGGTGAATGGAACCATGATGAAGTGGATATGTGGGGTCTAACTTGAACATGATGAAGTGTTGATCATTGTGCTTCTTGTTGTTTTGCAATTGGGCTTTTTGAGCTCATGTTATGGTATGTCGAATAATGAGGAAAGGGTAATATATGGGCCTAATATGGCTCATTTCAACTCATTTGTGTCGTTTGAGAGTTTGAGGTCAAAGTTGAGCCCCTACTACCGAGAATTTCTTTCTGTTGCGGTCAGCCTGAGTACCCGAGATTCGCGCCGTTAGTGTTATGTAGGGCCCTGAACGTCCAGCATTTCAATTTTGTCATTTTTGGCCTTGGGGGGGGGGGGCGGTGCGTGTGGGGATGGTCCATACAAATTGATTTTGTACATATTTTATATGCATTTTTTTCCTTGACCGCCCGGGCGATCGAGGTTGACGTGCGCAGACCTCGCGCATAAGGAAATATTCGCATGAGGCCATCGTGCCCAGCAAAGGATTTGTGTGATGATGCGCACGTCTGTATCTGATACAAATGCGTGGTCATTGCACCTGTTCTCTACACAAGCGTAGCGAAGACAAAAAAAAAAATACTTTTGAATTTTTATTTTTATTTTTTGGGTTTAAGTCACTGATTTTGGTTTTTATCTGGTAACAGGATGTTGTGGCGTGAGAAAGATTGGCCCAATATTCAAGAAAATGTGGCCCAAGAACCTGATTCTCGAGGGCTGTTGTCGCAGTGGGTGTTGCTCAAATTCCTAGAGAGCAACATACTGAGGTCACAGGATAGCCTTCTTTAGTTCTTGGTCCGTTGTTGTAATAATAGACGACGTGTTATGGTGTTGCATCATAGAGATGTCGTCATCCGGCAGGAGACGAACATTAATTTCGTGACTGGTTTACTGCCTCAGGGGGAGGCGCTTCCACACCCACTCCCCCCTAGGAGAGTGAACATCTAGCGTTTGGCTAAGGAGCATTGTGTTCCTGACCCGATTACACAAGGTTATGTTTGTATCAGCTCTGTGACAGATTTTGATGAGAGAGGCACCCCAATGATGATAGTTCACCTGACAGGGTCATCATCGCCCAATAGGGCGTCTAGTCCACATATTGAAATCTTGCGCCAGCTATAGGCCGATCACTTCTATGACTGGGCTTGCCATGTATATGATGGCATGGTGACACAACTAGGGAAGGCCCAGAAGGGGTCTTCTCAGATCTTCACCTATGAGAGCATATTATGTAGTATTATGTATGAGAGGGTGGTGATGCTCAAACCTTTTGTGCCAGTGCCCTTGGGTTTTCCTGGGGATCCTCGGATGTGGTAGTGGGCACCCGTGATGCCCCACGATGGAGGAAGGGAGGTTGGTCACTATTAGGATATGACCGTTGAGGCATGGTTCTAGGCAAACCCGCAGATGTTTCTAAACTACCCATACTCATCGATGGACTTCCGGGGGGACCTGGATATAGGTCATCCTGTCGGTTACACATGGGGTCCAACAGGTACGACCTTTGATGTTTTTCTGCATTTTGTGCGGATTTTATTATGTGTAGATTTATATGTCTTTTATGGTGGCACTTACACTTTTTGTTTCTCTTGCAGATGTGGGTGCGGCAAGGTGTCCTATTGCCTGCTTGATGGGACATCATCCATTGAGGAGGGTCCTAGGTGGGGCCGGTCAGGCCCAGGTTGGGGGGTAGGGAGGTGTTAGGGGCCCTTCAGGGGAGGGAAGCAGTGTTGCAGCTGCCAGAGGGGATGCTGCCCTCCTTGCCCGTGCTGAGGCAGCCGAGGCTCGTGTTGCGGCAGTTGAGGAGTAGTTGGTTGCTGCTTACCTCAAGGTGATGGCGACAGAGGCTACGGATGCTCGTGCAGTTGATCTAACTGACTCATGGAGTCAGTTAGAGAGATTGACCTGGGGTATGCCAACATGATATTTTTTTATGATCTGGACGATGTATGTCTCAAGAAAGTGATGGCTCGAGAGAGGGCGCATTGCCCGACTTTGCGCCCTACGACACTTACAGTTTTAATTGTTGCACCTGTACTGACACTGAGTGGAGCCATGGGTATAAAGGACCCACCAAGTGGGGCTAAGCCCTAGGGATATTTGTATGCTCAGCGAAAGTGCCCATTATGAGGATGCTTCTATATTTTGATGACATGTGGATATATTTTTTACTAACATTATGGTCAGGGACATGAATTTTATACTGAGACTCATATTTTTTTATGTATATATGTGAGATGTATATTTTTTGCGACTCTTATGATGTTTTTATGGCTAATATTTGTGTTTATTGATGGATGTTATGTACCTATGATTGATATTTATTTTTTCATGTTTTTTTGTTTTATGGATGATGGTTTAGACGAGATGCATTCCAATATAGGATTTGGTTAGCTCTGTGATTGGATTTTTGGTTTTGATTTCTTGGTATATGTGTAAATGTAATATGATCAAAATGGAGACTTAATCATCATGCAAGAAAGTACTTCCTAAATAGGTGTGAATTTCGTACTTCAAAATCTTGGTTTACCTCAGATACCACTAGCTGGGAATCAAGGTAGACATGTAGATGGAAAATTCCCTGGATGAAGGAATCACTCAATAACACGATGAACGCTTCAGATTCTGCTTGATTATTGGTAGTTGATCCAATACATACTTTGTTGGTGAGGAATGGTGACTGGTCAGGATAGTATATGACCCAAGCGGCTGCTGCTAGATTTTGCGACCATCATGAGGCTCCATTAGCGAATCCAAAATAGTGGATGGGGGGACGATTCATCTGTGAAACCAGAGAATTTTTTAGAGCAAGTCCTCGATGATTATGATCATCTCAAAAAATTATGTTACATGCATCTTATCTCTAAAGTTGAGACTTCATGCCCTTATGGGTGAAAATGTTTGAGGTAGAGCCTATTGACGGGGTTAGCTAGGCATGTATCGTCGGGCTCTGACAGGATGTATGCTCCCTTGAGGAGGTAATGTTTTATGATGTAAGGTCCTTTCCATAATTTTTCTAACTTCCTGGGTCCTAAGGCCTCTTTTGCAACATCGTAGCGGAGGACTAACTCCCCCTCTGAAATGAGCAAGGGGTGATGTTGTGGTCGAATGATGCTTTTACCCATTTTTTATGTGCCTCATTATGTTGGAGCGACTCTCTTCGATTTTCGTCGACGATTTCTAACTATACCAACCATTGCTCTAAAGGTTGGGCATCATCGAGGAGTTTGATGGCTGCGTGTAAGTTGGGGATTTCATGTTCAATGGGAATCACGGCTTCTGTTCCATACACTAGTTGGAAAGGTGTGAATCCTGTTGAGGTTTTAACTGCCATGCAATATGCCCATAGGGCTTAAAAAATCATATGGTGTGAGTTTGTTTTATGGTTATTAACCATATCTTGTAACATTGTTTTGAGGACTTTGTTAATAACTTCTACCTGTACATTACACTGTGGGTAGTACGGTGACGCAAATTCATGTGTGAATCCTAGGTGATGAGATAGCTCCTGGAATATTTCATTTTCAAAATGCTTTCTATGATCGGAGACTAATTTCTTAGGCACACATAATTGTGTGATGATATGGTTGAAGAGAAACCATGTTGCGGTTTTTTCCATGTTGTCATATGTGGGCATTGCTTCTGCCCACTTGGTGAAATAGTCAACGACTACAATGATGTATTTGTGGTTGCCAGACGACGCAGGGTTGCAAGTCATAAAGTTGATTCCCCATGTGAAAAAGGGACCAGCTACAATGACCAAGTGTAGAGGAGCGAGAGGTGCTCTTGCCTTGTGGGTGAAGCGTTGGCCTCACTTACACCGTTTGACTACTTGAATGTAATCGTGGAATAGGGTGGGCCTGAAATAACCTACCTGTAGGAATTTTTGGGCAGTGGCCATCCCTAAGAGGTGGACGCCATGAGCCCCACTATGACTGTCATTTAGGGCTTTCTCAGCTTTATCGTGCGTGAGGCATCGGCGTAAGATAGTGTCAACGCCTCGTCGATAAAGGACGTCCCCCATGCGAAGGTATTGGAAGGCCTGGTGGTGTATGAGCCTTCGGTCTTCACGTGGGTTCATCATAATAGGAGGATATCGTCGTACCAAGGATCCTCAGTCATTACTAAAAATATATGTTCATCTGGTAGTGAGTCGCTAACTGGGGATCCTTTAGTCAGACTTGGGAAGTCAATGATGAACTCAACTAATATTAAAGATTTTTTCTCTTGGGGGAGCTAAACTGTAGGTTGAATTCATGTAGTATGACTACCTGTCGAGCGTATTTTTGGTTCATCAGACAACAGGTTAGCAGATATATCATCGGGTTGATAGCTGTTATGACTGTTGAAGTCCGTAGGATGATGTAGTACATAAATTTTTGTACTATGTGTACAAGGGATAGGGCCATGTTTTCTTCAAGTTCACATCTTAAAGTGGGGCCTGATAATTTCTTACTGACATAATAGATTATGTGTTCTTTACCATCTTATCCGTACTAACACCCCAGCTATGCCAGTGTGTGATGCTGATAGGTATAGGGTGTAGTCTTTGTCATAATTTGGCGGTTTGAGCAAAGGGGATGAAGACAATGTGTCCTTTAGCACCTCAAATTATTGTTGAGTCTGATCATCCCATTTGAAGGGGATATCTTGACGGAGTAGGCATAGGAATCCTTATGCACAAGTGGTGTAATCTGGGACAAAGCGTCTCAAGAAGTTGGCTTTCCCCTGCAAGATTTAAAGTTGCTTGAGAGTTTTGGGTGGTGGCACCTCTTTTATTTCCTGGACCTTGAGGGGGTCTACTCTGATCCCTTGTTGGGATACAATGAACCCTATTATTCTACCGGCATTGACGCAAAATATGCACTTGAGAGGGTTCAAGTGTTGGGGCCCTTGTTTTTTAAATGAAACGGTTTTGAGTTGCGAGTAACAGGTAACAGAGCGCAACCACGGTAGATAGAGAGTTGACATGGTTGCAAAGAGCTAGAGAGAAGGTGGCGTGGCAGTTGCGGGAACTAGAACAGATGGCAAAAAGGAGCGACAAGAACAAACAACATACCTCCCAGTCATCAGGGAGATACAGAAAATAGTAGAGCGGAAAAGAAGGGAAAATTGTCAATCGCGTTGGCAAAGGAACAAATATGCAGTTGGCCAGCGTAGAAAGAAGGTTGGTGCAGTAGGGAGCAGAGGAAGAGAGTCATATGAGAGCTCTCTTCGCTCTGTTCATTGTGTTAATTTTGTTCACTCTATTCATTCTGTTTGTTCTATGTGATGATATTGTAATCAGTCCTGCCAGGATCACTCTTAGGAGCAGTGTAACTATCCACTATTGTTAATGCAATATACTCTTATCTGGGTTTAATGTCCTAAGTTCTGTAATGTGTATCTGGTTAAGATGAATGTATTGGCCACTTCAAATTTTATTCTCTCATCTTGGATATGTTCATGAGTAGTATCTTGTGCAAAGTAGTTAAACATGTTCGGAGCACTCAGTTTTGTTTGTTTTATTCTATAGTTATGCTTGGTCAATATCTGATATGTTCCTAATCTTACTAAGGTCACAACACACCTCAGGTGAGACTCTCTTCTCTTTGAAGTAGAGTGAAAATGTCGGCATTGTGCTAGACTACTACAAAAACCTTGTTGGCCTCTATCTTGAACCTGGGTCTTGCCCAAAAGATCTTATTTCTCGCCAACAAATGGTTCCGTTGCCGAGACCTCCAAACTTCATTTAGGAGCTAGATCATGGTATCATGGATCTTTGAAAGAGAATTACGAAACTAGTGGGATAACCATTTAGATTAGTTCATAGCGCAACAAGCTGAGTCAAGAGAGCAGAGGGAGAAAACTGTTAAGGGTAAGGTTCTCTTCTCTGAATCTGCGAGTGATATCTATGAAATTTTTTGGGGAAATTTTCTAGAGGAACTATATAATTGGTTGTGGAGACTATAAGTCAAGATAGTCCAAGGCGGCTTGCGGAATATCTGTTGCAAGTGGCTGCACGAGGATCTGGTAGCCCTCCATTGGTTAGATACCGATTTAACCCGAGCTATATATTTATGGGTGCAATCTACCTTGGAAGGGTACATAGTGGAATTTTCAGCTGAGTGTTACCAGTCCTTTTCAAAAGCAGAAGACGTGTTCAGATCTGGATTACGAGGAGAGTTGTTGAAGGAGATTCCCTTGTGGATCAAAGCTTTAATGGTAGATGAGGGACTGATGGAGTTTCAAAAATCTGAGATGGAGACTTAAACCTCCAGTACTAGGGGAAGGAGTTGAGGGAGAGATTATACAAGTAAGCTGGAAGGGGGAGTAGCGATATAGATGCCGAGACCTCCAGAAGGTTGAGAGAGCAACCAACACATCGGAGGGCGCAGATATCTGAGAAGTAGTGGGAGAGAGTGATGAAGGAGTTAGAGAAACAAGAAAGCAGTCGATAGAACAAGGAGAAGGCGCCGCAGATGACAAAGGAGATGGAAGGTCAGACAGAATCCCAAGGAATAGGAGGGACCGTGAACGAAGTCAGGCAAGTGTATAGGAGCCCAGCCCAAACAGAAAAGGGAGGAAAGTCCAATGTGGAGGACGCGCGCCCTAAGGAGATGTCCGATGTGGAATTTCATGTTGCGATGGAGCAACTATTCCAAGAGGGGCCGACACCCATAAATCAAGGTAACTCTATTCCCCAAAGCCCAAGTAGCTTTAGTCATGACCTTCCCTTGGTACTCTATCAGCCACTAGGTGAAATTTTTGTTAAGTTACGAGAATTGAGTAAGTTGAATAGTGTTCAATCCACAACAGTAATACACACTAGCAGTAGTGTTAGTAATACCATTCCACAGCCGGGAGATAGAGGTTTTATTCTAGTATCACCCACACAAAGAAGCATGGCAGGATCATTTACCCGATACCCATAGTTCTCTGGGAGGGGTAATGATGATGTGGAGCAGCACTGGTATCTCTGTGAAGTCATATGGAGGGCTCGAAAAACACCAGAGGCAGTTAAGTTGATCAAGTTTCAAACTACTCTCAGAGAGAGAGCTCTATGATGGTTTATTAAATGGTCTGAGGCTCATCCAAACCCAACAATAGACGATGTTAAGAGAGAATTCGTTAAAGAATTCAAGCTACCTTAGACAGATCAACAAGGTTTGTCAGAAATGTGGGAGATTAAACAACGAGAGGGAGAGAATGCATGGGATTTGAAGAGGATATTCAAGGATGCAGTTGGGAAACTGAATTACCCAATCAATCCAAATCATCAGAGGGATTGGTTCATCAAGGCCCTTCTTTCGTTAACAATAACTCCATTAACGCAGTAGAAGATTGATACATTACAAGATGCATTGGAGCAAGCTATGAAGATAGAGGACATGGTAGGATATCCGCAAGAGTTCAAAGGAGGGGTCGCAGCTCAAGACCCTCTCATATTGGGGTTACAACATCAGATAGCTAGCCTGACTGAAAATTTGAAGGAAATTCAACCAATGAGGCCTGCAAGACCCAATGTATGGCATACGCACTGTCTGATGGAGGGACACGTGGTCACCGAATGTCCAAGGTTGCGGGGGAAGAATGTGGGGACATCAGTAGCAGGGACATAGGGAGCTCCACCAGTAGGAGGAGTTGCGCAGATAAACACACAAGGACTATATCTGCCGCATGCCCATTACCCAGGGTTCCCCGCGCAACAGAATCATGCCACAACTAAATATTGCAAGATATGAAAAAGCATTGGACATTCGCCCCGCCTATGCCCAATCTTGCAAAAATACTCTAACGTTCCAAACAACATATACTATGAGTTATGTTCTTCCACAACACACAACACAGAGTAGTGTAGAGCTCTGAATGCTTTAGCGGAACGATTGGACATGCCTTCATATAGAGTGAATGAGGCTCCCCGGGGACGAGGAGGAGGCATGAGAGGAGGCCAAGCTAGAGGAAGAGGACCTGTACGATGTTACAACTGTGACCAAGAGGGCCACGTAGCCAGGGAATGTCCACTTCCTAGAATACCATGGTGCTCTCAGTGCAGAGTGAATACGCACGCAACATAAGACTTCCTAGAGCTAATTAAAAGATGAGAAGAAAGAGCCAGACAAAGAGGAGAAAATCTGGTAAATGCAGAGCCAAGAGTAGTAGAGACTGAGGCTATGCAAAACGTAGCCATAGTGACATGGGGAGGAAAGAGAAATGGGGAATATGCATAGTCTTCGGACTCGATAAAGCTGATAAGGCCAACATCCCCAAAGCCAGTGTTTAGGCCAGAAACACAGAAGCAATACTTTAAAGAAGCAGTGGAAACATTTTCCCAACCCGGGGGAAGCAAAGGCATTGGGTTACCATAGCCACGGGTAGATAATGAGAACCAAGCTAGCACAAGCACTATGATTGAAGAATGGTTCTGATTATTTCTAAAAATTGTTACCAATGCACCAATGCTGGAACAATTGAAGCAGAATCTAGAGATGGTGGTGCAGGAAGCCACATAACCAAGAGAATCGGCTAGCACGACACAGAAATGCATACGAAGAGTCAAAAGAAATAAGAGAAGAACATGGAAAGAGTTCCATGTAAACACTCAAGTCGCAAGATTCCAAATTAAGGACACAATGCTTGACCTAGGGTCAGATTTCAACATTCTACCAAGGAAGACATGGGAAGCATTGGGAAGACCAAAGTTGACATATTCACCAATCCAAATCCGCATGGAAAAATAGTATTGCATTGTGCCCATAGGCAGGCTGGAGGAGGTCGAAGTCAATGTTGCAGGGGTTATGACATACACAGACTTCGAGGTGATAGACATTATGGGGGATAAGAATCCCTATCCAACATTATTGGGGATCGATTGGGCATTCGAGAAATATGCAGTAATATATTTGAAGAAGGAACTAATGATCTTTGAAGACGGGGAATTTAGGGTCACACAACCACTTGACCCTTATCAAGGACCACGATATACAGAGTCTGTTGACAATAGAGAAGATGCTCAGCTTCTTGATCCTCTTTATCAAATGACAACGAGGAAAAAAGAAGATTATATCAACCCAACAGCGGGGGGGGGGGGGGACTGTGAGCTGGAGAAGTGTTCAAATCTCAGACTTAGGTTCATAAATAGCTTGAGATGATTGGCAGCAAGGGGGATATGAGACAAACACAAGAATACACACTAATATCAGAAGGATCAATTGGATCGGAACTGAGGTAAGAGAATACCCTACTCTGTCAAATGTGAATGTTGTGAATACCTTTATTTCCAGAATAGAGGATAAGGTACCAGTGGACCATAGGGTCCCACTCATGGATGTGGCTTTACAATCCACATTAGCAAGGTGGTGGAGCAACCACCGCAACTCCCTGTCACGATGGGACAAAGTTGCAGCAGCATTAAGGGCTAGGTTCAAGGAAGAGGAGGGACCACAATTCACCAAAAAATACCAAGGGGACTCTGACTCCAAAAAACATTTACAATATTGTGAGGACCAATGGAAAAATGCAGGGTACGTAGAAGAATTATGGGTACACAAATTTGTACATTCACTGGATTCGATTCCACAGGCTTGGTACCTAAATGAAGAGAAGAAAAGAGGAACCAGTACTTGGCAAACAGTTGCGGATCAGTTTATGCATGCTTTTCCTTTGAAGGAAAAATAGAACCAGTCACACAAGAATTGCAGGCTATTAAAAGGGTATTGTACTTTCCAGAGCTTCAGGAAGAGGAAGAACAACCACTCTCACAACAAAGCATCAAACAGTCAGTAGCATGTAAAAAAATAAATAGTGAAATGGATGATGATGATCTAGAAGATCTTAGACATCTATATTGTGAAGAAAAAGAAGGGGAGTGGGATATTCAAGAAGAACCGACAATAGAAGGAATTCATCTACTACCATTGAGAACCCAGAATCTGAACATCGGGACACCAGAAAAGCCCAAACTTGCGTCAATTGGCGACTACTGGGATGCTGAAACGACTAAGGAGATTCAATTCGCTACAGGAATATGAAGACTTTTTCCCATCCTTAGTAGCGGAGTTGAAAGGAATAAAATGAGACATGGGGGAAATGCGTATAATTTTGAAGCCTGACGCAAGACCAATCAAGCACAGACCCTACCGTCTGAATCCAAGAGTGAAAGAAAAAGTCAAGGCAGAGATTGATAATATGCTAAAGGTAGGGTTGTTATTCCCGGTGGAAGAAGCAGAGTGGCTAAGTCCTATAGTCATACAAAGTAAAAAGGAAAAGTCTGACATTCGAGTCTGTGTTGACTACAGGAGCCTGAACAATGCATGCATACATGACCCATTCCCCACTCCGTTCAGTGACGAGGTTCTCAACAATGTTGCGGGGAATGAGGCTTATTCATTTACGGATGGATTTTTAGGATACCATCAAGTAAGGATAGCTGAAGAAGATAAGAAGAAGACAACTTTCACAACCGAATGGGGCTCATTTGCATATCATGTAATGCCATTCAGATTGAAAAATGCACCAACAATATTTTCAAGGATTGTTATAGCAGCGTTTCGGGAATATATCCATAAATTCCTGGAAGTCTATATGGATGACTGGACAGTCTACAGCCTGTTAAATAACCATGCAACGTTTTTAAGGATAATGTTCGACAGATGTAGGCAACTCCATATTAGATTAAACCTCAAGAAGTGCATCTTTGCAGTACACTTTGGGACACTACCAGGACATGTTGTATGCAAACAAGGGGTTTGCGTTGATCCAACAAAAGTGGCAGTTATAATCAACATAGAAGCACCAGAAACCGTGAAGAAATTAAGGTCATTGCTAGGCCACACCGGCTACTATAGGCGATTCATCCACAACTATGTGAAGATAACAACCCCATTGGAGAAATTGTTGCAGAAATCGGAGCAATTTATTTGGACAGATGCCTGTACTACTGCCCTGAACACCTTGAAAGAAAAGTTGGCAAACGCGCCCATATTAGTTCACCCTAATTGGGACAAGCAATTTCATGTCCACATTAATGCTTCCAACATCGCACTTGGATTAGTCCTGGCACAACCAGGAGATACTTCAATGGATCGCCCAGTTTATTTTGTAAGTAGCAAGTTATCAACTGCTGAAAGGAACTACACCACAATAGAACGAGAAGCGTTGTCAATGGTGTATGCCCTTCAAAAGTTTCACCACTACCTACTAGGAGGTATGTTTAAGTTTTTCACAGACCATTCAGCTTTAAAGTACCTAGTTAACAAACCAGTCTTGGAGGGAAGAACTGCAGATGGCTCCTACTGTTTCAGGAGTTCACCTTCGAGGTTATAGTGAAGCCCGGGAGGCTGAACGTGGGTCCTGACCACTTGTCAAGGCTAGAAAACAGAGAAAATGGAGGGTATCTGGATGATCAACTTCCAGATGCTGATCTTTTTAGATTAGAATCCATCCCAGACTAATTAGACCAAATAGCAACCCATCTGACAACAGGAAAGTGCCCGAATGAATATACAACAGCCCAGAAAAGACATCTTGTAGTCCAAGCAGCAGAGTATCAGCTAATAGCGGGACACCTGTATAAAATGGGGTTAGACCAAATCTTGTGGAGATGCGTCTTGGATCATGAGAGGGAAGGCATACTGTGGGAATGCCATTGTGGAGTTGCGGGAGGACATGTCGGAGCAAAACCAACGGCGAGGAAAATACTGCAGGCAGGCTTATGGTGGCCGACAATACACATGGACAGTAAGGCATTTGTAAAAAAATGTGATGTGTGCTAGAGGATGGGACGTCCATCACACAGAGACGAGCTACCACTTCACCCTGTAAAAGAATTGCAACCATTTGAGAAGTGGGTCGTTTATTTTATAGGACCGATTGCACCGGTCGCAAGACACTCACAGACCAGGTACATCATAACCGCCATAGACTATTTGACTAGGTGGGCTGAGGCAATACCAGTGAAGGATTGCACAACCGAAACAACAACTCAATTCATATTTGAAAATATCATCAGCAGATTTGGTTGCCCAAGAAGTCTGACCAGCGATCAAGGTACGCATTTTATCAATGTAATGATCAAATCTATGCTAGAAAATTTCATTGTACAACATCATAAAAGCAGTCTGTACCACCCACAAGAAAATGGTACAGTAGAAGCATTAAATAAGATTATGGAAAAGGGCCTAATGAATATTTGCAACACTGATTGAGACGACTAGGATGAACTTTTACCAGCGACGTTTTGGGCGTACAGAACAGCTGTCAAAAGACTAAACAACCAGACCCTGTTCCAGCTGGTGTATGGGAGGGAAGCAGTGGTACCGGCTGAATTTGTCATACTGAGCCTGCTAATCGCATCGTCACTACACTTATCAGAGAAATACTCATTGAAAGAGCGATTGCAGGAGATATAAGAGTTAGAAGAGGACATGTTTCTAGCATAGCTCCACCAGACTATCCAGAAAGACAGACAAAAAGTTTGGCATGACCGCCATATTAAGCACAAAACGTTTACGATCGGAGGAAAAGTTTTACTATATGACAACAAGTTCCAAAAGTTCCGACGTAAACTAAGAATGCATTGACTGGGACCATACCATGTGATTGGAGTCCGAGATTTAGGAGCAGTTCGATTAGCACAACTAGATGACCATATATTACCAGGATGGGTGAACGACGCACGCATGAAGCCCCATCACGAGTAAGTTCTATTATTTCATTTTTAAATAACTCTCGCAACAGAGTGGAGTCAGTAGGGTAGATTAGAGTAGGTAGAGTCAATAAATCTCTTTCAACTGAGAAGAGAATAGATAGGAGTGCAAATAAATCAAAACTGCAGTAACAAAAGAAACTCACAGTTGCAATGCGGAGACCACATCACAACCAATTGTGGTCGGGGGGAGGGTAGTGTCCAGCGTGTCATCCATGTCAGAGAGCCAAACATGTCGAATATCATTCCAACATCATGACTCATCATTCCCATGCCAGTCCGTAGGATTACCAATATTTGAGAAGTAATTACTATAATTAGTATCGTCCATACCGCAATAAATTTTCCATATTAGGCCATAATCATTACCCATCACGTCTGCCCAAATCCCGAAGCCACATTCAGCCATGTCAGAACCCACCTCATCATGGTAACTAATCACACGATATAGCCGCGGGGGAAGTAGAAAAAAATTAATTATTTATGGGGTCTTATCAATCTCATTCGTGTTGTTTACTTACATAACCTGCATGAAAGAAAGTGCGAGAATGCTGGAGAAGCTCGAGTTAGAACCAGAAACAGTAGCAGCAGCGAGAGAAAATTCATCAAAAAAAGTCTAGAGGGAGCATCCAGAGGTAGGAATTTTCAAAGAGAGAGCAAGAGTAGCTTTGCGAGTATACCAAAGAAGAGCAAAAATGACCAAGGTAGCACCAGCAGTCATCGAGCAGGAGCTCGACGAGAGAATTCAGAAAATGGAGTCGTTGGTGGGGAAATACGAAAATGCGTTGTTGATCGATACAGACCTTACAGATTCCTACCAGTTCCCGGAAATGAAGAGGCAAGTCTATATGGAAAACTACACTACTGAAGCAGGAGAAGAAGCAACAAGAGTGCTCCCAGAATTCAGAGGTATCTAGCAATCAACAATATTGAACCTCAGAAATATTCCAATGTTTGGAACCACAGGAGCTGCGATGCAGTGTACAAAATTCCTACTGAGCAGGATCCAGAACGGGTCACTGTGGCTGGGAAGAGAAATACTGATACACGCGGAAGAGATTCACAGGCTAACAAGACTATCAGAAGAAGGAAGAGATGTCTCCACAACATTCAAAACTGTCTTCAAGAGAGAAAAGAACGCAGGAGATGGTGATTATTATAGGAAATATGATACTAAGAAAGGCAGAAAGGGGGAAAAAATAGACCTTATAAACAACCCAACGATCAAATTTTCCTGTTATCTGATAGAAAGAAAAACCATGAGGCATTATACAAAGGGTGAGTGTACACTCGATACCATCTCAGTCGCAGAGCACTGCCTCCAGGGGACACAATTGAATTGGTGTTCATTTCTTCTGAACGAACTATTTGAAGCCTGTGAGGATAATTACAAAAGAGCCACTGGGTTCATCTACGGTTACCTTATCATGGCATTTTCTATGTGGAAATGGACTTTCCCGGGAGTCAGACAGCCCGTGGAACTCACAAGAGGTCAATCATTGGTGATTAAATTTATGCCCTGGAAGTTATCAGGAGATCCCAGCACCAAGGAGGTGAATGAAGAAGCATTCTCATACTGGAATAGGCAGATGGTGGACATAATGGCGAGACAACACAGAGTCCCAAAGAGTTTGCTGGATAATTATTCTGTGCAGATATGGTTTGGAGTCAGCCACAAGCAAACCTACATCCGACCCACCTGCGTGGCAGAAACAACATTCAAAATGAGGCCATTGAAGTTTCAAATTGATGAGAAAGCATTCCACACCAAAGTATGTTCCTGGCCAGGGGTGGAAATGGAGGTCAAAAGCGGGGTCTATCACTATTCATTCGATGGCATGTTTCCAAATCCACTACCAGGAGAAACGGCGGATGAAACACTGAACAAAGTGTCTCGACTATAGCTGACACCCATAATCGAGGAGCTGAACATGAATGTACAAGGCTTTAATCGGGTAATGCAGACTCTAATCAGTGCTTCTCCCCTATTTCCTACTTTTTCAGAATTTCGGGCCTCCAATTCCGCATCTTCTTCCATAGTTGCACCCATAGTCACAGCACTACCATCCACCTTATTTAATCCACCACCGGTAACCACCACAATTCCAATAAAAAAGAATAAAGCACCTAAGCCACCTGTAGCTACACCAAGGGCCAAGAAGGAAAAGGTTATAGTGTCTAGCCAGGTCATTGATCTCACCGAGGAGGATCAAACACAACCAATGTATACGGGAGCCCCAATTGAGGAGGAGCTAGAGACGCCCCCCCAGGTAATTCCTGAGCTACCTATGTTCAACCCCTACTCATTTTTAAATATTCGTACATCTCCGCCTCGCACTCACCATTCATCGCCTCACACATCATTCACTTCCAAAGACCGTTCAACCCGAACTTCATCCACTTCAGCAACCATTTCAGACCTGGTCAGAGAAAAAGGGAAAACAAATGGAGACCACGAAGCAGAGGTTAGCTCCAGTGCAACATTTGTAACTGAGGTTAACCAACCTCTGGTTGAACAGAGCACTTTTTAAGACCTTTTAAGTCGAGGTGGATCCTACACTACAGATACAACACCCTCGTCCAAGGAGTTGAACCCGTTCCAAGAAGCAAAAGTGATACTACAACAGATTCAACCTACTCCAAGCATGGGTAACCCAAGCACTCTGCCGCCGCAACAGATCCAGCCGACATCACCACAAGAGCACTCGGCTATGTCAATAGTCAGCGGTCAGCCACTCAGGGAGAGACCGCCGAACCAAGATATGTCGGGGGCGGAGAGTATGCAGACTTGGGGAACAACACAACTATACAGTTTCATTCAGTGTGCAACCCAGCAAGTTGAAGGGCTCCACACCGACCTCCATCAGAGGTTTGATCAGCAACAACTGTAGATTACTGTGATTTTTGAAGAGTGCGATCAGTTGAGAGTAGGAAAAGATAACTTGCAAGAACAACTAGAGAAGGTGACAGATGTTTTCAAGGATCTCTGGCCAGCCATAATGGCTCAAGATGACCAGACATCGAGCGACATATCGGCTGGTACCCTGGTTGAACTGTCCATTCATGTCAAGGCAGCATGTTCGAGTCTTAGCAGGGAGAATCAAGCATTGAAGGCAGTGCTATCGACCAGGCCAGTGTTTCCGGACCCTACTATCATATACACAGAGAAGGTAACAGAGAAGCAAAAACAAGTAACTGGGATGCAGGAAACCCTGGGCACCACGGCGAAGGAAGCCTATGACCTTCTCAAACATTTTCACGAGTATTCAACCTCAATGTCTATGAAGGCACAACTGATCTCGGCGCAACTACAACAAGTCTCTAAAGAAATACTGGAGGCCACAGACCCTGATGGCCTGAACCATTCGTATAACCAGGAAAAGGAGTTGGAGACTAAGATAAAGAGGATTGAAGAACAATCAACAACTACGAAACAGGTCCTCCGAGAATTGAGACAACTAGTGAAGCTTACTGCACAAACAATACAGAAAATGTCCACTGAGGCCGAGATCAAAATTGCAGAAGTATTTAGCAAGCTGCCGCCATTTCGGGAGAAAAAGAAGCGGAACAAATCACCAGAAAAATGGAACTCCTCATGAAGGGATGGCAACAGGCCATTTCCGACTTCGCCAAACTTAGGTCATCAACATTGGAAAAGGTCCTCGAGTTGGGGCCCTTGTTTTGACAAGGAGATGAAACAGAGAAGGCAGGGCTAGCCACAAAGGCAAGTAGACCGATGGAGATCGAGGTAGCAGAAAAGGATTGACTCAGGACAAGTCAATAGCATGTGGTCGGGGCCTGTTGGGGCCTATTGGGGCCCTTGTTTTGAAAATAAAACGATTTTGAGTTGCGGATAATAGGTGGCAGAGTGCAACCACGGTAGACAAAGAGCTGTCATGGTTGAGAAGAGCTGAAGAGCAGGTGGTGCGATTGTTGTGGAAACTAGCACATATGACATAAGGGAGCGACAAGAACAGACAGTGGAACTCCCAGTGATCGGGGAGATGCAGCAAACAACAGAGCGGAAAAGAAGGGAAAATTAACAGTCCCATTGGCAAAGGAACAAATAGGTAGTCGGCTAGCATAGACGATAGGGTTGGTGCAGTAGTGAGTAGAGGAAGAGAGCTGTAGGAGAGCTCTGTTCGCTCTAGTTGTTTTGTTCATTCTATTCACTCTGTTCATTTTGTATGTTCTATGTGATGATATTGTAATCAGTCCTTCTAGGATCGTTGTGAGGAGCAATGTAACTGTCCACTATTGTTAATGCAATATACTCTTATCTGGGTTTGATGTCCTGAGTTCTGTAATGTGTATCTTGTTAAGATGAATGTATTGGTCAATTTAAATTTCGTTTTTTCATCCTGAATATGCTCATGAGTAGCATCTTGTGCAAAGTCGTTAAACCTGTTCGGAGTACGTAGTTCTATCTGTTTTATTCGGTAGTTGTGATTGGGCAATATCTAATATGTTCCTAACTTTACTAAGGTCACAACAAGCCTCGGGTGAGACTCTCTGCTCTTTAGAGTAGAGTGAAAATGCCGCTGTTGTGCTAGACTACTGCGGAAACCTTGTTGGCCTCCATCCTAAACCCGGGTCTTCCTCAGAGACCTCCTTTCTCTCCAACAAAAAAACCTGATTTTGATTTGGAAGCACAAGTTAAGAATAAAAAGACAAATTTTATCTTAATTATCCACACAGGCATAAGTGAAAATTCCCATACAAACATATACATACATGTACATGTACAGATATATTAGAAATGTTACTTTATCGAGAAGCATGCATCAATAAAATTAGTAAAATCAGATGTACAACATTTTATAGTCCTGGATAAATGAAATGATGGTAATGAACTAAGTTATACCCATGGCAATGAAAAGTTGGAAACTTGCTCATCTCCTGCATCAATGAAGAGTACGTGATTTGCAGTAGTTATATCTGGTGGCTTGTGAGGAAATAAGGTAGTATTAAATAGTGGATTAAACCTTTCCACAAATTTTACAATGTCCTTCAGAACAAGAGCCACATATTGTTTTTTTGTACTCTCCACCAATATAGAAACCATTGTTTTTTTTGTGGTTGACAGGATTACACTACACCCCTAGCTAACTTATGAGGTTGTAAACTTAGATCAATTGGAAGAGAAATGAGTGGCTCATATTCACATTGGTTATGGACCTATGTTACTCTTAAAATTCCACATGTCACGTCCTATAATCCTGTACAACTGACCAAAGCACTAAAGAGTTTAAGGCAACGTTCAAATTAATAGAAAAAAGTCACGGTGTGATAAATATCCATAACAAAGGATTGTATTTATATGGTATTTTTCTAGTAGTTGCAAAAGAAGGGTTTGAATTTGACACAAATACCAGTTGCAACATCAATTAAGAAATATTTGACAAGGCCAGCTGAAGCTACATCTAGTCTTGACAATATTGGCCCAGAAATCACAGGAACCCATCCTAACTCCATAAAATTTGCAGCAAAATCTCCTCCAGTTGTGCAAAGATTCTCAAAGAAATTTCTAGGAGTAATCCCTCTATAGGAAGATGGGAAGCTGACATCATTTGCAAGAGATGGAGTAGTTACTATGTTGCTTTGATGAGAGGATTTTGTATTCTGGCCTATATTTTGAGCTTTAGAAGTTTCCAGAGGATGATTTCTATTATAAAATGATATGGAAACATTGGCATCGACTTTAATTGGACATGATCTGATACAAAAGGATGAACATGGAAATGGATTTTTTTCCATGAAAATACTTCATCATGTTTATCAACAAACTCAAGCAACATATTTCAAGACTCCTAACGAATCTGCTGCTAAGGAATATCAAGGAAAAAAAGTGAAAAGACTTGAACAAGGAGTTGAAAATCCTCATATATCAAACAATGTAGTTTCCCAATATAATGGGTCGTAAATCCATTTATATGATTTGTTTTGTTAATGTGAAATCCATCATGGGGTGTTTGGTCAGACATGATAATTTCGCCTTCTGCATAACAAGATCATGTATGTGAATTTGTTGTCGAGGGAAACAAAGGATTAAGTGGTGTCTCTGTAAACTTGAGAAGCTTATCTTTAGTTTGGAAGGAAGTTCTTTGATGGCTCATTTTTCTCGTGTTTGTCCGAAGAAAAGTCTCCAAATACTTTCTTTACCTTCCCTTTCCCAAATCTGTTTCATCAGCACTTTCCAATGTCTTCTCAATTTCAATCTCAAAGTCTGCATCATTATCCTCATTGTCATCATCCTCATATTTCTTATGTGTGCCACTTTATCATTTCCCTTCGAATTTCCCATCAAATCAACTAAGAATTTCATGCATTCTTTCTCATCAGCAACATTTTGAAAATAGCCATCTTCATATGATTCTTGAAGAAATGTCTCCAGTTCATTAAGTGGCAAATCATCCTGTAGCCCCCTACAACACCCTCCAAAAATATAAAGATAATAACACACACTTAAATTTTTTGGAGCCCCTTTGAAACCGTAAGAAGCTGGCAATTTTTAAGAGCAGTCGCTAAGTCGCGAATCCATGATTTACAACTATGACGAGGCGATCATAATCTCAAGGTCGCTGCTGTCACTGTGTCAAGAGCCTAAGTCGTAGGCTCAGTGATCTAGGACTCCAATGATCTTAAGGAGGTGTCGAGTCGCAAAATTAAGTTATTAGGGGAATTAGCGACTCAGCGACTTTGCGACCCAGCGACCTTAAGGTCGCAAGGTCGCAAGGTCGCAAACTACCATCTTGCGACCTCATTTATTCCTCGCACGTGCGACTCCTTTTTATAAGGGCAGGTCGCTAGGTCGCATTTGTGACTCACGGCGAAAATCGTGGAATTGCTCTGACAGGTCGGCTGGCGCGTTTTCTTCTGGGTAAGTTGCCATTTCTTCCCTGTGTTTCCTTTCCCAGCATTTCTTGCTAAAACCTAGCCACCCCATGGTCTTAATTACTTGCTGGCAAGCAGATAGGGTTTCCGGTTGAGTTTTTATTCTTGTTTTGGTTCCCATAAACCTCCGGGTCACCTGTGTCTTGCCCACTTCCTCATGGCTATGCCTTATTTACAGTTTAGACCCTTTCCAGCCGCGTATGTTTCCCGTTAGAGAGACATTGTCCGCGAAACCACGCGCGCTCGAACCCCCCCGGCAGGCTCAAGTGCGACCTGCGACCCAGCGACCCAGTCGCTAAGTCGCAAGGTCGCACAACCCCTTGTTAGCAACTCTGCGACTCTGCGACCTAGTCGCAAGGTCGTGAGGTCGCGTGTGAGTTCTCTTGTAGATCAGCGATCCTGCGACCGTCAGAGAATAATTAATTAAACTC
>CM076580.1:679623500-679847462 GCA_034641835.2 Pinus albicaulis | reverse complement strand
TTCGTTTCATTAATATCAAAGAACTGAAATTTGCTTACAGACATAATGGAAATAAACTAGCTAGGGTGCTGGTATCTATCTCTGAGAAGAGATGTGGCGGCTAATGGCTTCTGAACTGAGTTACAATGAGGCTCGAGGGCCTATTTATTATTTAGAAACAATGGAAAACCCTAAACATCCAAAACCCTAACCCTAGGAGATGAAGCACCAAAACTATGGGCCCCATTTGGGTAAATTGGTGTTCAACCGAGGATGTAACTTTAGCATACGATCTCCGTTTTGGCTTTGAACAGCACAGCAGTAGAAATATCATGTCTAAGGACTACAAATTTTGAGTGAGCAACATCGGTCCATGGACCCATGTTGCCCTCCGTTTTCCCAAAACACGTCGTTTAGGGCCTCAAAACGGCTCCGGAAGTTTAGGACCCGAAAAACTGCTAAAAATAGTAAACTGTGCCGAAACTGAAAAACTGAAATAGACAATGGTGGAGCCCCAAGTGGAATAGGCGGGTGACCACCAATATCCACATGGATCATTCCTCCCCCCTTAGGAAGCAATGGTCCCCATTGCGTTAAGTTCCTCCATGAGATGAGGAAATTTCTGCTGAACTTGGTCCCTGGTGAACCACTTTCCTTAGTGCAGGAGTTGGCCAGCTTTGACAACCCGATATAGTTGGATCTTCTGCTGGCGAGTGTTCTTGATTTGCATGTCCATGATGCAATCTGTGGTGGCCTGTTCCATGCAGTCTGGATTTAACTCAGTTGGTGTGAGTTGTTCTGCAATGTCTGAGGTGTCCAGTAGAGGTGGGAAGTAAGGATGAAGGCGATCCACATTGAAGACTGGGTGCAGACCAAGGAATGGTGGAATACTGAGCTCGAATGCATTGTTCCCTACAGCCTTGGTGATGGTGTACGGCCCGTATCGGAGTGGGTGAAGCTTGCGGTGGGGTCCAGTGAGGCGCTCCTTCTGCAAATGTAGCCATACTTTGTCACCCACCTGGAAGTTGTGTGGCACCCGGTGTTGATCATGGCGTTGCTTGTACTTAGCATTGGCTCTGTCCAATATATCATGAACCTGTTGGCGGATGTGTTGAATGCGCTCGATGAAGCTACTTGCTTTGTCAACTTCAGACTGGACATGAGCTGAATCGGCCTGAGCAGCTGCAAATGGAATGGCTACGTCAATGGGACATAGTGGCTGGAATCCCAAGCCCACCTGAAAGGGGCTATGGCCAATTGAACTGTGGAGAGCCCGGTTATAACTATGTTGTACATAAGGGAGGCTCTCGTCCCATGTGCGTGGATGCTTTGAATTGTACATGCACAGAATGTGTACAATCATTATGTTGACGACCTCTGTCTGGCCATCTGTTTGGGGATGGAAAGCTGTGGACTTGGTGAGCTTGGTATCCAACATCGACCAGAGGCTAGACCAAAATGTGTTGAGGAACCTGCTATCCCGATCTGATATGATAGACTGTGGGATCCCAAAGTGCACCCACACTCGTTCAAAGAAGAGTTTAGCAGTGGCTTCTGCTGTGATATTCTTCTTGCAGGCCGCCATAATGGCCATCTTCGAGAATCTGTTGACGACCATGAAAACACAGTCATTTCCATGCTTAGTAGAAGGTAGGCCCGGCATGTAATCCATGGAGATGGATTCCCAAGGTCAACTAGGGGTAGGTAGCGGAGTATATAGGCCTCGCTTCGTGATGGTCGGTTTGGCAATGACACAAGCAGTGCAAGATCTAATGTGCTTCCCGAAATCCTTTCGAAGGTTCGGCCAATAGAAATACTTTTGTAGTACTACCACTGTTCTCTCGAGCCCGAAATGCCCAGCGACTCGACTGTAGTGTGCTTCCCATTGGCGGGCTCTCTTGAAGGAACACAAAGGTGTCCCAGGTGACATAAAAGTGGATATTGGAGGTGAAAATTCAGAACTTGCGTACCCCCCAAGAGTGCCTTGTATGTATGGCCGAAGTCTGGGTCGCTCTCGTAGAGAAGCGGCCAATCAGAAGTCTCATGCCCACAAGAGTTGAGAACGGTGGTGAGCGCCACGATCGGTGGTCGGCTGAGACAGTCTGCAACATTATTGGTGCTACCCTTCTTGTACTTGATGTTTAAATGAAACTGTTGCAGATATGTGGACCACTTCTGATAGCGATCATTCTTCAACTTCCCTTGTGTCTGTATGAACTGCAGGGGCCGGTGGTATGTGTGGATGATTGTTTCCTTCCCCAAAATGTAATGCTTCCATTGTCGACAAGCTTGCACAATGGAATACATTTCTTTGTCATAAGTGGGGTACTTGCGAACTGTGTCAAACAATGTCTCACTGTGATATGCCACTGGATGTCCCTGTTGAGTAAGAACCGCCCTAATAGCAAAGTCAGAGGCATCTGAATCAATCTCAAATGGTTGTTACAAGTCTGGTGATGTGAGCACTGGGGCAGAAAAAAGGCGATTTTTCAATTCCGTTAACGCCTTCTATTGAGATTCTGACCAAAAGAATTTTTCTCTCGATCCTCCCTTGGTGACTTGACTCAAGGGCCAAGTGATATGACAGAATCCCAACACGAACCTACGGTAGAAATTAGCAAGACCCAGAAAGCTGCAAAGCTCAGTTATAGTGGTTGGGGCTGGCCAATCCTGAATGACTTGGATCTTGGTCGGATCCACATGCACCCCCCTTTCATCAATAATGTATCCCAGATATTGAACCTGGGTCATGCCAAAAGTGCACTTCTCCAAATTGGCACACAACTTGTGTTGCCACAGTGTTTGGAGGACTTGTCGAATGTGGTGGAGGTGCTCTTCCCAAGTCTGGCTGAAGATCAAAATGTCATCCAAGTACACCACTACAAATGAGTTGGTGAATGGCCACAAGATGTTGTCCATCAACCTCATGAAGGTTGCGGGAGCATTCGTCAACCTGAAAGGCATGACCAGCCATTCAAAAAGGCCTTCCTTGGCTTTGAAGGTAGTCTTCCACACATTAGAGGGTTCAATTGGTACCTGGTGATACCCATACTTCAAGTCGATCTTGATGAAATATTTTGCCCCTTTGAGTTGGTCCAGAAGGTTATCAACCTGTGGGATCGGGTACCTATTCTGGACAGTGATCTTTTTCAGCGCTCGATAGTCAATATAGAGTCTCCACGTCCCATCCTTCTTCTGTACCAACACGATCGGGCTCCCACAGGGCGATGAACTTGGTCGGATGTGACATTTCTGTAGTAGCTCCTGAATCTTCCTTTTGATTTCATCGTTCTCCATAACATAGCACTGATAGATCAGTCCATTAGGTAGCGACACACCTAGGGTCAGATCAATCGGGTGCTTGACCTGACAATGCAGAGGAACCCTTGTGGGTGAGGTGAAGATGTCCTCGTACTCCTCCACAACCTTGTCCATTTGTTGTTGTCGTGCAGAGTAGCCCTGTTTGGAGGTCGTGGCCACAGTCTTCTTCTTGCCCTGGGGGCGGATCATCAGGAAAATGAATTTCCTGGTTTGGGAAATGAGCTTACTGCATTATTTTGTAGTAACCAAAGAGATAGCGGCAGCAGGTGGTACCTTTGGTATCCTGTACAACTTATTTCCCAAAGTAACAATTACAGCGCAAGGCCAAGACTCATACACAGCATGACGCTTCCACAAGTATGGTTGTCCTAATAATAGATCAGAAACATCAATAGGAGAAACGTCACATAATACCTCATCCGTGAAGGGCTTGATGCTATAGGGAAGGCGGCACTGCTGACTGACGCGAAGATCTCGTCCTTGGTGAAGCCACCCGATGGTGTATGGATGCGGGTGAGCTGTGGTCGGCAAGCCCAACCGCTTCACGGCATTTGTTGAAATGAGGTTATTTTGGCTCCCATTTTCGACAATGAAATGTACTGGGGAGCCCTTTACCCACATCTGGGAGTGGAAGAGACGTTCCTCCTCCTCTGGATCTTTCGGTTCCTTCTTCTGGATCTTTGTAGTGGCAACAGTGGCGTTGGGCTCCACATCAATAATATGTTTCCCTTTTTCATTCCCCTTGTCAGGTTCTGATTCAGAGTCAGAGCATGCATCTGACTCAGAAGCCCTCATCTTGGCCACTAGCGACTGCTTGGATCGACACTCACTTGTGTTGTGAGTGGAGCTCTTATGGAACTCACACCACTTTCCCGTGTCCTTCTTTGGCTTTGCGGTGTTGTTCTTTACTTGTGGCTTCGACAGGATTTCTTGAGCCGCCATGCATTGGCTCTGTCCTTTGTTCTGCGATTTGGGGGCACCTTTCCCTTGCTTTTGATTCGCAGATCTAAAGTCTCACTTCTTCTGTTTGAATTTCTGCTCAATCTTGGCAGCATACCGGTATGCCGTACCAAGAGAGGAGATGTCGAGGAACTCCATTTCCTCCTGAATGTATCTGTGCAGACAACTGTGATTCTTTAGCACCAGATGTTTCTCTGAATCTTTGATACCAAACTTTGTGTGCAGGGTATGGAACAGATTCGTTAGCTTATGCACATCTTGATCCCTTTGTTGTTGCAACGTGGTCCATTGTATGTACTTTTCCTCATAGCTCCCCACGGGATAGTACTGTTCCTTGATGGCGTCTCGGAAAGAATTCCAAGTTGGTACGACCGAGAATAGAGAGGGTTCTGTCTGGTCCTTGTTCTCACAATAGGTTTCCCACCAGTCCTTGACATGGGGGGTAGCTTTGAGGAGTGCAAAAATAATCTTCTCCCGGTTGGAAAAATCATGAACCAAGAAATATCCTTCTAATAGATTCAACCATCTATCTACGACATCTGCATCTATTTGACCCTCATGTAGAAATTTGATAACTGATATGTTATACACCGATATTCTCCTGATCACACACTATTTTAACTTCATGCACAATACAAAATCTCTTCTACCATTGATCATTAATTGCGGAAATAAAAAACAATCGCATGCGCACATTAAAACCATAAACAATCACACATATGAACATAGTATTTTATGGAAAAGCTTAAAGCTGAAAAACCCCAAATATCTGTATATTATATGTCATAGAGATCATGTAACAATCATTATACAAAGCTCCTCACAAAGCTCTCAATACAATCTCCAATTGTTACGCAATAATCAAGCCTGATCTCGCAAATCACATGCTCCAATCTCTGCCACCTGATAGCCTACCTCTACTGCGCAATCACTATTTAAGAATGGCTCTGAATGAACTCGAATTGTTCTAGCCTTTCTCACGCAATCCTCATTGGCATATCCAATCATTGGTTGTTGCAAATCATGCAACACTATAGTCACAACTGATAGTCACACTGCTCTTTCACCTACCTCTTCACTAGTCTCCACTAAAACTGTCCATGCACTGTAGCTAACTAATGTATTCTTTAGTTGATTAATAAGTTAATAATTATTGAATTAATTAATAATTAATTCACACCACTCTCACTAGTGTATCAATCAGTTAGACTAGATACAACTAGCTCAACTATGTTTAACTCAGTTAAACTGAACACAACTCCACCAACTACTTTAATGACTCCACCAAACTCTGTCACATGAGTTGTAACTGAAGTATCCATGCAATAGCTCCACTTAACCCTCGGGAATAGCGTAATTGCTTCTTCCAGCTCCTGTGCCACATCTGTGCACTTAACTCAAGTGCTCCAAGAGAATAAGATAATGTTTATAGTCAAAATATTATTAAGAGCTAATAATATTCGACATATCTATTTTTAGATTGGCAATCTAAAAATAGATTCCGCCCAATATGTCTAAAAATAGAAGTCCATCTATTTTTCCAACTTGACCAACCATCCACAAATAGCATCCTGTAACTCATAAAATATGATCGACATGTCTAAAAATAGACATAGTCTAAAAATAGACTGTGCGCCAAAAATAGCCTACAGGCCCACTTAGTGAAGGCGACTTCATTCCACTAAGCTCATCATCTTGTTGCAATCTCAACACTCCCTCTCAACAATATAGGGATTATCTGCCACCCCGATCCTGCCTCTATGGTATTCGAATTTGCTCCTGGTGAGAGCCTTCGTCAAGATATCAGCATCTTGATCCTCCGTAGGAATGTAAGAAAGTAACATGATCTTCACTGCACAAAATCTCTGATATGATGGTACCAGATGTCAATGTGTTTAGATCTATCCTGAAATACTGGATTAATCGATAGTTTGATGCAACTCTAATTATCACAATATATCACAGTAGGATCTAAGTGTGAACCGAACAACCCGACTAGGATCTTCCTCATCCATATAGCCTCGCATGCAGCTAAAATTGCTGCCATATACTCGGCCTCTGCTGAACTGAGTGCCACAGATCTCTGCTTCTTGCTATACCAAGAAACTGCTGTCGACCCGATACTGAAAATCCCTCCAGATGTGCTCTTTCTGTCTATTGGGCTCCCTGCCCAGTCTGCATCCGTGAAGCCACATAGCTTCACCTCATGTGACTATTTGTACCCTAATCCATATCCTGATGTGCCTCTGAGATATCTCAACACATGCTTGCCTGCCTTCCAAAAGAGCTTGGTAGGCTTAACCATAGCTTGTGAAAGCTGGTTAACAGCATAACATATGTCAGGTCGTGTATTGACCAGATACATAAGCAACCCCACCAACTGTCAATAAACAATGGCATCCACTACCTCTGCTGATGTAGCATCCTCTTTCCTCCATCCACCAGGAAGAGGTGTGTCGATAGGCTTGTAGCCATGCATGTTGAACTTCTCCAGTATCTCTCGGGCATACTTGCCTTGAGACATAAACAGTCCATCACTGCGCTGCCAAATTTCCAATCCCAGGAAATAATGAAGGAGGCCCAAGTCCTTCATCTCAAACTCTTTTGCAAGATGAGCCTTGCATGAGAGTATCAACAGTTCATCAACTGCCAGAATCAAATCATCTACATAAAGTACAATGATCAGCAACTTACCCTCCACCACAATTTGGTATAGTTTCGGATCCGCCTCACTCTTGGAGAATCCAAGTCCAGTGAAATAATTGTCTATCCATGTGTACCAAGCACGAGGTGCTTGTTTCAAGCCATACAACGCTCTCTTGAGCCTGCACACATGCGACTCACTGCTGAAGATCTCGAAACCTTCGGGCTGCTATATGTACACCTCCTCCTCAATCACTCCATTGAGGAACGTAGTCTTCACATCCATCTGATGAATGTGCCACCCCATCTGTGCTAAGAGAGCAAGAATCGTCCGTATGGAGGAATACCTTGCGAAAGGTGCAAAGGTTTCCTCATAGTCGATCCCCTCAATCTGTGAGAAGCCTCAAGCAACAAATCTTGCCTTTTACTTCTCCACACTCCCGTCAGCTGCTTGCTTCACTTTGTAGATCCATCTCGAACCTACCACTGATTTCCCTTCCGGCCTTGGGACAATCTCCCATGCACTGTTTCTGACAATCGAATCATACTCTTCCACCATGGCATCTACCCATGCGGGATCCTCCATAGCTTCCTCGAAAGAGGATGGCTCTGTCACGATACACTTGCTCATAAGAGCCATGTATCCAGTATACCGGTCAGGTGACTGTCTCTGTCTGCGCTGTGATGTAGGTGCTCCTACAATCTTCTCTGCATCTTGAGCCAGTCGCTCAGCTTCTGTAGTGCGCTTCCACCCTCTGATGGTTGGCGTTGCATGAGTGGTCTCTTCCACTCCATGAACCTCCTCTTGTGGCTGATCCACATCCCGAGGCTCATCCTTAGGAACTAATAGCTCCTCATCTGCATGCAAGTGTGGCTCCCTCTCAAGCGAACACTTCATGGCTTTCTCCTCATGAAATTTTATATCCCGTCGCACAACAGTCTTGCCACTGTCTGGCAAATACACACGATAGTTGTGGGGCGTATCAGTGTACCCCACAAATATCCCAACCTCTGCAGTCGGCTCCAGCTTCTTCCTGGCATCCTTCGTCACATGAATGTAAACAGGTGAACCAAAAATCCTCAAATAGGAAATATCAGGCCTCTTACCAGAAAACGCCTCCTTGGGTGTACTGATGCCAAGTATTCTGTGAGGACAACGGTTTTTCACATAAACTGCAGTATTGCATGCCTCAGCCCACAAGTGTATGGGAAGGCCCTGATCATGCAACATCGCTCGTGCAACACCCACAATCATTCTGTTCTTTCGCTCCGCAACCCCATTCTACTGTGGGTTATGAAGCACTATGAGCTCTCTTCGAATTCCTTTTGTGCTACAAAAGTCCTTGAATTCGCCAGAGATGAATTCACCACCATTGTCACTCCTAAGAGCCTTCACCTGCTTCCTCGATTCTTTCTCAACCAGTGCCTTGAACTCATAGAACTTTGAGTATGTCTCGCTCTTCTTCTGCATGAAGAAGATCCAACACTTTTGAGAAAAATCATCAACAAATATCACATAGTACTTGTGCTTTACTGTCGAAGCTACTAAGAAGGGTCCACACACGTCTATGTGAATTCTCTCAAGGATCGTCGTGGCGTGAATATCCTTCTCGTGAAAGGTGGCTTTCACAAATTTTCCCAAAGTACATCCCTTACACTGATCTTATTGCGCAAGTGTACCTTTGGGAAGCCCGGTAGAAATCTGCTGCAAAATTTTCAAAGCTCCATGGTGAAGGTGGCCCAATCTCCTGTGCCACAGCTTGCCATCATCCCATCTCACCACTCCTTCTGCCTTTCTTTCCATTGCTGCACAGCCATCTACCTGCAACTGATAAAGGTTCTTAACTCAAACCCCTATCCTCCGGGTTTCACCAGTTGCCTTACTGCACAGGAAAGCCTTTCCCTCGCTAAAGACAACATCATATCCCTTGTCTTCTAACATCACCACAGAGATAAGATTCTTCTTAAATCCTGGAACATGTATCACTTCCTTCAATACGAAGGGTTTACTAGACTCCCTCTCAAAGGAAATGGTACCGATACCGGTCGCACTGTATCTACCATCATTGTCCATCTCGATGTGCACTCCAAGATCTTTCTCATCCAGATCAGTAAACAAATATTTGTCTCCGGTCATATGAAAAGATGCACCACTATCAAGAAACCACATTGAACCCATCATACTTGAAACCAAGCATGCGATCAGCGAAAAATTCAGCTCAAACTGCGAGGCTAAGGCCTCTCCAGCTGCAGATCCAACAGCCTGCTTATTTTTCTTCTTCTGTGGACAATTAGTGGCGTAATGTCAGTGTTGGTGACAATGAAAACACTTCACCTTGGACATGTTATTTGTGGATGGTTGGTCAAGTTGGAAAAATATATGGACTTCTATTTTTAGACATATTGGGCGGAATCTATTTTTAGATTGTCAGTCTAAAAATAGATATGTTGAAAAAGCAGACCTCTCTGATACCACTGATCCAGATTTATGAAGGAACGCAACAGAAAAAACGTATAACCATAAATACAAAGATGCAGCGGAAAAATCACTTCATTTCATTAATATCAAAGAACTGAAATTTGCTTAAAGACAGAATGGAAATAAACTAGCTAGGGCGCTGGTAGCTATCTCTGAGAAGAGATGTGGCAGCTACCGGCCTCTGAACTGAGTTACAATGAGGCTTGAGGGCCTATTTATTATTTAGAAACAATGTAAAACCCTAAACATCCAAAACCCTAACCCTAGGAGATGAAGCACCAAAACTATGGGCCCCGTTTGGGTAAATTGGTGTTTCAACTTCCCGGGGACGTAACTTTGGCATACGATCTTCATTTGACGCGAATCATACCTCATTAGAAAGATCTATCCAAGGAATACATGGATCGATGTTGCTCCCGGTTTTCCCAAAAAACGTCGTTTAGGGCCTTTAAACGGCTCTGAAAGTTTAGGACCCGAAAAACTGCTAAAAATAGTAAGTTGTGCTGAAACTGAAAAACTGAAATAGACAATGGTGGGGCCCTAAGTGGAATAGGTGGGTGACCACCAATATCCACCTAGATCACAATGAAAGGGTGTGAAATTCAAGGAAAGAGGAAAACATAACAAAGGAGAAGGACATATTTATCAAGCAAACAAAGTCAATTTTTCTCTCTTTGTATCACACGTGCGAAGGGTATTAAGCTTTAGGAGGGCTGAAATTGCGGAACCAAAGTTGTACCAAAATTATGGAGTAGCTGGTCTGAAATTCTGAAGCAGTAGGGGTTAAATTTTATCTTTGATGCAATGTTGATATTTGGAGTCTGGAAGGATAGTTTGAGGGATGAATTGGTGGGGTAATAAGAGTCTTTTGGTCTAAGGTCTTGGTCTTTCTCAATTTTATTTACTAGTGGAAGATTTTGATTCAGTTTTCCCTTATAGAGGGGTTTTATCCCTAGCTTAGTTCCTATATCTGTGTCGTTGAACTTTGTGTTTTGATTTAATTATTGCTTGTTGAAAATAAGATAAAATAATAAACTAAAGAAATTTAAAAAGACTACAATAATATTAGAAGTAATTATCAATATAAGAGAACCTTTTTTCCTTTCTAATTTTCTAACATCGTATCAGAGCTAAGGTGAAGAAGGAAAGAAAAAGGCAACTTGAAGGTGTATTGAAAGAAGGGTTAAGGAGGAAGGAACAAAAAAAGGTTATTACGGAAAGGATCGTATAAGAAGAGAATCCTACTATATACAAAGATTATGAAAACCTCAATGAAGACATAAAACAATCTAGAAGGATCCTCCAACTACACTGCATGGAACAAGATGATGGATCTTATTCTTACTAAGCATAAAGTTTTGAATTTTGATCAAGGAAAATTTAATAAACCTACAGATGATGCAGGAAAGGAAAAGTACAAGGAAACTAACATATTGACCATGAATAAAATAGTAGATGGAGTGAAGGAAAATCCAATCCCATACATATCCAATATATACTCTGCACAAGAAATATATGAATCCCTCTCCAACTTGTTCACTATCAAGAACATTGTTCAGATAACTAGTCTCAAGAATGAACTAAGAACAACAAATATGCCAAAATATGAAATTGTAACATTATATTTCATCATGATATCTAGAATAAGAGATGAAATCCAAGTTATTGATGAATTTGTACCATAAAAAGAACTCGTGATTGTTGCACTACTAGGTTTGCCAAATATTGGAGGTCTTTTTCAACAAGAATTAGCAGTTGGAAAGATACACCAAACTTTGAACAAATGTGGAATGCATGTAGTCAAGAAGAAGATTGCATATCATTAATAAGTGACAAGAAGGAGGATGAATAAAACAACACTTCAAATTCCTACTTTCCTCATCATAATATAAAGGGAGTATACAAGAAGTTCAAAGGACCAAAGAACAAGGTTGTTCTATCAAAGATTGAATGTTACAATTGTCATAAGATGGGACACTGCAAAAGTCAATGTCCTCATAATCAAAGAAATAAGAAGAGAGAATGAGAACATGCAAATATTACCGATGAAGCTCCACCCAAGAAAAACAAGATTGAAAAATACATAGTCTATACTTATTTGCTAAAGTATCTTAGGGATACTATCCCTTGCATATCCTTTTACTTTAAGTTTTGTAATGTTTTCTTTTATGTGATGATTTCTGGAGTTCGTAGATCTAATATATCTTGTTAGAAATGTTTCGATTGTTTAAGTTGTAGGTATCCATCAAAAAGGTTGGATTAAGAGGGAGTCTTCACCATTTTACCAAAAGATACGTATATTGTTCAGTGTTTCATCTTTCATGTTTGGTTTCCTCCTCACATCGAGATTTGTTTGTATTGTATACTCATAACCCTTTTCTTCATATTTTCCTTGGTAGCAAAAGTTGCAGAATACATAAAGATTATGGAGGAAACTTATAGAAAAGACTTATGTCATGAAAGTAGGAAACTCTACAGGGTTTGTTAAAAGAACAACTCAAGGTATGTTAGGTTTTATTTAGCTTGTTGCAGAAGCAGGTGTGAATATTCTTCATTTTGAAATTTGGTTCATATTACTAACTCTCTCATATCTAGGGTTTTGCATCATAAAGATTCTTGTTAGGGTGATTAATCATTATATGTAATCTACCCTTATTATATCTCTTGTCATTTGATCATTTTTGTGAAACCCTAACCTTTAGGGGTCACTATAAAACCCTAGCCTTTTTTATGCTAAGGGTATGTCAATGTTAATTATGAAATCCTAGTCTTCTTAGGGTTTTTTGATAAAGTATAGAACATATGATGGAATCCTTTATTTTATTTTATTTATTTATTTATTTATTTTGTTTTATTTTAATTTAAGGTTTTGACAATGTCATGGTAAAAAAACCTAGTCCTTTATGGTATGTTCTTAATGTCTAGGTTATATAATGAAACCCTAGAGTTTTAGGGTTTGAAAAATTAGGTTTTATGAACAAAACCCTTGTAATATCTAAAGTAAAGTCCCAGGAATGAAAAACTAGGTGTATATTCTTTCGTATGATTGAAACCTTGTCCTGGTAAAAATTTTTATTTGATTTTGGAGTTTGATGTTTGCATATAGGGTTTACATCATAAAAGAAATTAATATAAGGAAATAACAATGAAACCCTAGATATGTATATGCGAGTATGTTATCTTTATTGTCTATGAAATCTAGGGTAGAGATTGATATTCTAGGGCATTATAATGAAACCCTACAAGTATATTTTTTTCAATTATTGATATGATAAAATCCAGGGTTTGCAACTAACCATAGTAGAGTTTGACACGTAATTATAAGAGAATATTGCTGAAACCTTATGATAATATTAATATTTTGATTGATTTTTCGATATCTAAGGCTTTATGTCTCAAAAATGGAGTCTAGGGTTTATGGCAAAACCTTAGCAAGATTTTGAAGTCTAGTATTTAAAAATATGTGACGCTTGTTGATTATGAACCTAACTAGGTTTGGGTATTTAATGTACAAAGCTTAAAATGTTTTGATGCTTCCATTGTAATGACATGATTTTGAAATGGTTGAATTCATGCTTATATATATTTGTATTTGGTTGTACTTTCTATTAAAGTTTTCTAGGTACATAATCTTCAAGATGTTAAAGATCTTCTTAATTGAAGATAACAATAATGATGAGCATGATGAAGGAAGCTACAAGAATTATGATGATCAAGATGACCTTAATTCCATGATAAATAAATGAAGCCTTGAAAAGTTAGAGTCTCTCTAATGCTATAAAAGAAGGAAGTTATTTACTTGAGAGGGAACATGGATTGAAGAAAGGGTATATCTCCCCAGTTGAGAGGGAGGTCATATTATGACATCCATAGTGAATACCTTGAAGAAAAATAAAGAATGAATGAAAGTAATACGTATAGATTTTTCAAACAAAAGACTTGAGAAGTACTGAGGCTATATTTGGTGATACTGAAGAAGTGAAATAAGAAGAAAGGTTCCGACAAGTTTTTTTTGGATAACTTGATGATGATATAAGTAGCATTTGAATGACCCTGAAGGTTTATGACTGATTGGGGTTGTGATTGTGCAATATCTCTCCATATAAGGTTGAACATTTAAAGTGTGCGTGGATTGGTGGATATATCTGGTTTAATTGATAAGGATAGCTAAAGGAATCTTGTGGCAACAAGATGCTTGGGAGGACTTCTGGTTGGCCAATTTGTTGATGTATAGATCCTTAAGAAGGGAGGGTGGCACTGGTCTTGGAGCTCTGACCTTGGATACACACCTATATCCTTGGGTTGGTGTTAGAGCTTAAAATCCTAGTGATATCAATAGTGGCTAAAGCTTGAGTACACCTTAGTCCCACCTGAATAGAGTACCCTGGTCAAGTATATAATCTATATCAATGTGTGTGTTGTAACTATTCATAGAGTATATAATTTTGATATCTTTCATGTACCCCTGTATATATGTAATTATGAATACCTACCTAGTTAAAGGGAGTGTTGAAGAATGTAACTAGTGTCAATCTTCATAATTGTATTTGATTCATGATGTAATCTATTTATCAAAATAAATAAAAATAATTTTATTATAAAATAAATTGACTTATTAAAGCATGGGTTTCATGATTGGGTCAATGGTTAATAGTTCAAGGACTATTGTAGGCTTCTAGGGTTTATGTCAAGAGTCATCATCCTTGTCATCATGTAAAAGACCCTTCTTAGGATTCATCTATTGCGAGAAGTTTATTTTAAAGTGAATTAGGTATTTTAGGTCTCCTCCACTAAGTCAACCTCAAGAAGGAAAAGTCAGCCTCATCAAGGGAATTCAACCTCACAGACTCACAATATAAAGACAGAAGCTCGACCTTATTTGTAAACACACTCACTCAATTTCGATCTACAGTAGATGGAATGTAATGATCCTTTTTCGGGATTCTCATGATTCTAATTCAGAGATGGAATATAGAGTCATTTACTCGATATTTCACCCTTCAAAGAAAGGGTGAGATCCAGAGGCTACCTGGCCAACTGTAGACTCTGCCTATAGAACTTGGAATAATCCCTTTCAGGAATCTCAACAAGGTCTTCAATGAAAACGCGGTATAAGAAAATCTGAGCAAGAATAACGTAGATCAGGGCTGAGATCCCCCCATTTATGTTGTATGTGACTTATACATGGAATTTCATCAGAAAAAAATCAGTTTAATCACATTAAACAGATCTCCCACAGTCAAGACTAGCTAGAAATCAGCCAAAGAGAAGAGTTGTTACAACATGAAAACCCAGCAACTAGGATTGCGCAGTTTTGGCTGAAACTCGGAGGAGGAAAGCCAAGGATCTGTTATTTCAGAGTTATGACAGTAAATCATATTTAAATTTGAGCTTATTTCCTCTACAACAGATTACAAAAGAAACTAGGGCAAAATCCCTTCAAAAATTAGAGCTGCAACTAGAAATAAATTGCAGAAATACATAGACATCATTATTTTTCAGATGGTTTAGCTGCTGTAAATTACATTTCAGATCTTTGACATATGTATGGATAAAACATCAGATATACTATAGATATGGAAACTATATGACTTTAAGAACAAGATCCAATTGGAATTACATCAAAATATTGCATAATAAGCTGTAGATCTGAATTACAAATTGCAGTACTGCAGAAAACCCAGAAATTTCTGAAGATAACTTTATTATTGAAAGTGATCAGATCTATAGAGCAATGGATCAGCAACCCAATCCATGGATCACCAAGGGAAGGCAATCCTAACACCAAGAGATCTTCCTCCAATCTGATAGCAAACTGAAACAAGAAACCCTCGTACAAAAATAACGTAGTATGAAGCAGAAACTGCACTGAGGGTGGAAGAGACTGAATATATTGAATGAAATTACAGATCAGATACAAAATATGGATAGACTATCTCCTTGGAGGCTGAAGAACACACTCCAACAGAAAAAGCCTCTCAAAGCAAGCTAGATCTAAGCAGATCTAGAACACCACTTGCTACAAAAGATAGCAGCTGCAAAACCCTCAATGGGCCAGCGCTGCTCATGAAAATGGAGCTTGGTATCAAACCAGATAATGGCTCACTTCATAAAATAACTCCTCCAATTAACCTCCAGGGAAGAGATGAAACCCTTAAACAACAATTCCAATCACAATCCTCCACTAAACAACAAAGAATGGTATTTGTCTAAGCAGACAAATACTTTAGAAATATGATCTATCAACAACCTCTTCATGTTTCTCTCCTCCTTTTATAAGATGAGAAATCTCTTGCAAACCCTAAACCACTTTGATGAGTTAGCCCTATTCACATTAGAGGCTCCCTTCTAGAACTGCGCAGTCCCTTTTGGAGATGCAATGAACCTAGACAACGTAGTTGATTTGGTCAAGGTGGACCCAATCTTTGGCTCAAACCTCTTTCACACCTGCAAGTGATTATTTACATAGCCCTGATTTGTCTTTGTTCACATGGGCATTGATTTATTCAAGATTTTTAGGAGTTTTACATGTCCTCATTTATTCATTCATTCATAAAACATAAATTAAATCAAAATTTAATGTTTCCTCTTAGCTAAGGCTAAGTAGGAACATTATAGTCCTCCCCTCCAAAATGTTGCTTGTCCTCAAGCAACTGACAGGGTAAGAGCTGTAGTTCTTCTCCTTCTCCATTGATGGCACCATCAAGAATCATGCTTTCATCATGGATTAAGTGCTTACCAAGCCAATACATCAGAAACTTCTCCTCCAATGCTAACATGATAGGTGCATAGTCTACCCCTTCAGGAGTGTAAAACTCAACAGAAATATACATGGGTGAAGCAATGTCACATCTAAAACATGTATCATGAAGTACAGGATAAAGTTCCATCCCATGTGGTATATATACACTACCTACTTTTTGCCCATACAAACCCATAAACAATACCAATATGTCATCTATGTATGGAAGCAAAATCACATATAGGCAAACTGAAACTTGCACTTGAGGAGGTGGGTCACAATCCCACATAAGGTACCAGCGCAGTGCTCTCCTTGTTTTGAGTAGATATGAGTGTGATAGGTGGTACCCCCACAACATCTTTGCTGCATGGGTCACTTTGACATGGCTGAAAGTGAAGCCCTCATTAGGTGCCTTTGGGAAGCACCCATCATGATAGATAATCTCCCTTTGCACCTCAAGGGAGTGGCCAGCTTTGGAATTTTTATTGGCCTCATCAATGCCATGAGATCTGCATGTAATATTAATCCTTGTAGGAGCCATGGCCTGCATACATATGGTAATAGAATGTGCCAAATCAGAAAAATAAACTTTCTCCATAAGATCAGATTCCTCACCATACAAGTCTCCCATACACATAGAGTTAGGCATGGGCTTTTCTCCTCTTTTAAGAGAAGAAAGAGATGGCTGAAATGTCTCCTGTATAGGATCCCTTGGCTGCCCCATATCCACATAACTATCTCACTCTTGTAAGTGCTGATATAGTTCCTCCCAATCATAATGTTGATGTAGTTCTTCCTCCATACCCTCCCAATCAAAACTCTTCAAGATTAGGGAGTAGATTTTTGCTGACTGCATGTAGCTGGAAAGGAACTCTTTGTGTGTTCTTTGTAGTATCTCTTGCTTAAGCTTGGAGGCTCGAGACAAGAATACTTTACCAAGATGATAGATGACCCCTTCATGGACCAAATAGCCTCCTCCTTGCTTCATGCCATCTAAGATCATCTCGGTGTGAAAATCTTTGGAATACTCCACAAGGAGTTGAGACCTCCAATATGGATCTACACTTCTCAACAAAGACAACGCTATTGATGTATCTATGGTGGTGCTTGCCTTGTTGCTACTTGTTTCTTTGGCACTATGCATGCCAAAATTGTTTGTGGGAAGGCTGATCCTCCCCCTTGCTTCCTCTCACAGCGCTGTGACTCTCTCTTCCATTGTTTCAGCACTTGGTGAGGCTTGCCCCACAGAATCTAATGGCACCCCAAGTGGCTTGCCATGATATAAGAATGTTACTTGCAGCATTCTCATAAACATGAGAGAAGGAACTGGGAGGTCCCTGCCCCACTGCGCAATTCCATCTTTGTTGTGTGGGTGGAAACATCAAGTGAAGGGTAGGTGTGCATGCCTTGAATGATTTGTTGTTTCCCGCTCTTCAAATCCACCCATTCCATCTACAAGGCCTTCCAATCAGTGGTGAATTTTCCCAAAGTAATCAACCACTAGACACCCAAGATGATGTTGGTGTCTGGTATATCCACTACAAAGAAATGGTCCTCCAAAGTGGAGGTTCCCATAGTCACAGTAAGTGATGGAACATACTGCATGCACTGCATCGTTCTATCTCCCGGAACCAAAACAAAGAACCCATCAAAAGTATCAGTGGGGATCCCTCTCCTCTGCACAAAGTGAGCATCAATAAAGTTGTGGGTTGCCCCACTATCAATCAGAATAGATACTCTTTGGTTCATAACTGAACCTTGCACTCTAAGAGTCAAATACTTGGGCACTACTCTCAAAGAAGCCAGAGTCCCAATGGTTGGAGAAAATGCTCCTTCTTCTTCTCTTCATGATGATGGATCCTCCTCCTCATCATCACCAGCGCTGTGACCTCTCCTTGGTCCATCATTTCCCTCTTCCTCCTCACAATCAGAGAATACTTCAATATAGTGTGCTCTTCCAGTAGCACATCTATGTCCCGGTACCCATGGCTCTTGACAAGTGAAACATAATTTCTTTTTCCTCAAATCCCTCTGAAGATCATTGCCAAGAAGCTTCTTCAGTGAGCTCTCCTTGGGTGGAGCAGCTTTCCCCTCCTTTCCCTTGGAAGAGTGAGTGGCTTTGCTTGGGAAGGTTTCCTTTGCCCTTGGCAAGGCATCTTGGAGATCTCTAGTTCTTTCAATGGCATCATGCAGAGTGATGGGCTTGGTAGACTTAACCAACCCATGCAAAGGTTCTTCCAGGCCATCAATGAACACATAAACTCTCCTTTCTACTGAAAGATCAGGAACCATTACAGACAACCTCAGGAATTCAGAGATATAGGCCTCAGCATCTCCTGTTTGTTTAAGATTTGCTAAGATTATGAAAGGGGCCTCTGGATCTTTCCGATCAAATCTCTCCACTAGTCTCCTAGTGAACTCAACATAAGCGGACACATTGCTGTGCCCCAATGTAGAAAGTCCATGAAACCACCAGTTGTGGGCTTCTCCCTCAAAATGAAGCACAACAATCTTGATGGCTTCTGCTTCAGGCACTTTATTTAGCTGGAAATAGATGTCCAACTTCTCCACCCATGCTTTAGCAGAACAAGAGGGTGATCCATCAAACTTAGGCAAGAAGAACCTGCCCATGGTGTGGTGCCTCCCATGAAGGAAACCTCTTTCTCTGTACTGCTGCCATGGCCTCCTTCGGTCCTTGAGATGGCATAAGTCTTGAAAGCTCAAGTTATCCTTGAACCTTTGACTTTGTGAGTCATATTCTACAAAGTAGCCTTCCAAAGAGGTTGGTTCTTGCAGCCCTTCATTCTCTACAACCAAGAAGGTAGGCATTGTAGAGCGTTGTGAGATCTGTGGGACTTGTGGCAAGCTCACAGGTTGACCAGTCCCAAACTGAGACATTTCAGAACTTTCTCCTTGATGGAATCTCCCAAGGGACTCCCTCATTCTATCTATTCTCATCTCCTTTATTTCCTTGGAAATATCTTGCATAGCTTCCAAGAGAGTTTTTGAAAACTCTTCTGCCTCCTTATCTTTATCATTCACCAATTCAGGGGCTTTCCCCTTGTCTTGACCCTTGTCAAGGTCAACAGCAGTATAGTCATACTTTCTATGACTTCTATTTTAGTATCTCCTCTCCCTCTCAGAAATAGGATCTTCATCTTCGGAATGCAGCATGACTGAGGCTCCAATGCTAGCACAGGCTGTGCCAAGAGTGGAGCTCCGATACCACTGTAATGATCCTTTTTTGGGATTCTCAAGATTCTAATTCAGAGATGGACTATAGAGGAATTTACTGGATATGTCACCCTTCAAAGAAAGGGTGAGATCCAGAGGCTACCTGGCCAACTGTAGACTCTGCCTATAGAACTTGGAATAATCCCTTTCAATAATCTCAACAAGGTCTTCAATGAAAATGATGTATAAGAAAATATGAGCAAGAATAACGCAGATCAGGGCTAGGATCCCCTCATTTATGCTGTATGTGACTTATACATGGAATTTCATCATAAACAAATCAGTTTAAGCACATTAAACAAATCTCCCACAATCAAGACTAGCTAGAAATTAGCCAAAGAGGAGCTGTTACAACATGAAAACCCAACAACTAGGATTGTGCAGTTTTGGCTGAAAATCGGAGGAGGATAGCCAAGGATCTGATATTTCAGAGTTATGATAATAAATCAGATTTACATTTTAGCTTATTGCCTCTACAGCAGATTACAAAAGAAACTAGGGCAAAATCCCTTCAAAAATTAGAGCTGCAACTAGAAATAAACTGCAGAAATACATAGACAACGTTAATTTTCAGATGGTTCAGCTGCTGTAAATTACATTTCAGATCTCTGATGTATGTATGGATAAAAAATCAGATCTAATACAGATCTGGAAACTATATGACTTTAAGAACAAGATCCAATTGGAATTACATCAAAATATTGCATAATAAGCTGTAGATCTGAATTACAAATTGCAATACTACAGAAAACCCATAAATTTCTGAAGATAACTTTATTAATAAAAGTGATCAGATCTATAGAGGCATGGATCAGCAACCCAATCCACAAATCACCAAGGGAAGGCGAGCCTAACACCAAGAGATCTTCCTCCAATTTGATAGCAAACTGAAACAAGAAACCCTCTTACAAAAATAACGCAGTATGGAGCAGAAACTGCGCTGAGGGTGGAAGAGACTGAATATACTAAATGAAATTGCAGATTAGATACAAAATATGGATAGACTATCTCTTTGGAGGCTGAAGAACACACTCCAACAGAAAAATCCTCTCAAAACAAGCTAGATCTAAGCAAATCTAGAACACCACTTGCTACAAAAGATAACAGCTGCAAAACCCTCAATGGGCCAGTGCTGCTCATGAAAATGGAGCTTGGTATCAAATCAGATAGTGGTTCACTTCAGAAAATAAATCCTCCAATGAACCTCAAGGGAAGAGATGAAACCCCTAAACAGGAATTCCAATCACAATCCTCCACTAAACAACAGAGAATGGTATTTGTCTAAGCAGACAAATACTTTAGAAACATGATCTATCAAAAACCTCTTCATGTTGCTCTCCTCCTTCTTTTATAAGATGAGAAAGATCTTGCAAACCCTAAACCACTTTTATGAGTTAGCCCTCTTCACATTAGAGGCTCCCTTCTAGAATTGCGCAGTCCCTTTTGGAGATGGAATGAACCTAGACAGTGCAGTTGATTTGGTCAAGGTGGACCCAATCTTTAGCTCAAACCTCTTTCACACCTGCAAGTGATTATTTACATAGCCCTGATTTGTCTTTGTTCACATGGGCATTGATTTATTCAGATTTGCAAGGTTGTGTCTGTTATTCATTTAATCATAAGAAAACATAAATTAAATCAAAATTAGATGTTTATCTTAGCTAAGGCTAATGAGACATTATGGAAGCAGTAAAAGGGTGTGAAACTAAAGGAAGGAGGAAAACCTATATAAAGAGAACAAAGTATTTATCAAGCAAAAGAAGTCGAATTTTATCTCTTTGTCTCACACGTGCAAAGGAGCTAAAGTTGTAGGAGGGTCAAAATTGCAGAATTGAAGTTGGGCTGGAATTCTGAAGTAGTTGGGACAAAATTCTAAAGCAGTAGGGTCAAAATTATGTCTTTTGACACAAAATTGATGCAATATTGTTGCCGTTGATATTTTGAGTATGGAAAGATAGTTTGAGGGCTAACTTGGTGGAGTGAGAATATTCGTTTGGTCTAAGCTCTTGGTCTATCTCAATTTGATTTACTAGTGGAAGAGTTTGATTGGGTTTTCCCCTATAGAGGAGTTTTATCCCTAAATGAGTGCCTATATCTAGTATTGTTGATCTTCATGTTTTGATTTGATGATTTTTTGATGTTATATTGGACTAATACCTCTTGCAGACAAGAGTGATCTCCCTATATTTCCAACAAAACCTAGTAACAATCAGACAATCAAACTACTCTTTCCCTGAGTCTAACTTTTCTTGAATCACAAAATAGAAAGGAGGGAAATGAAATCCATTCATTTTTACAACATACTTGATGAAGATCCTTGCTATGCCTCGATGTAGCTCCTTAAATCTTGAAACAGACCTGCACACATAGAAACCAAAGGATCAAAGGCATATGCAATCATCAGTAACTTAAATTAATGATCAATGAGATTAGTACCTAGCATCATTTCAATGGACATATAGAAATAACATAAACCATTCACTAAATCCATAAAATAATGTAGTGGGAAAAATAACTCAATTGTATTGATTCTGGAATATAGAAGAGTCTCACAACCTTTTCCTTGATGAGGTGAAACTCCTCCCATAAGTCTACAATCCATTCCTTGCATGATAAGCTCTCCAACATAAGTATACCTTCAACCCTCTAGCCTGTAGTTTATTTATATGCCAAGAGGAGGATGTTTCAGATCTATATCTCAAGGATGAGATCCATTAAATGTGGGATTAGGGTTCCTTGAAGAATGGGAATTAGCTCCATTATGGGAGGGGCTAGGCTCGAATAGGCATGAACTCTAAGCTTTCGGTTGGGATATATTCGCCCAACAAAGCTTCTAGAATTAAATTTTTATTTTTACTTTTTGCTGAGTCATGTGCACAGTCTATAGTGGAAGACAAAGTGTAATTGTGCACAGGTAACACTACTAAAAACTGCAAATGTGCAAAAATTAGCTAGGAAAGAGCGCATGTGACTAAAATGTAGGTTTTTGGCTATATAACCCATAATTCTTGTTTTCTTAAAGGTGTTTAAGTTGTTGGATTGCAAGGGAGTGCTTCGGAACACATTAATTGGACAACGAAAGATCCATTTTAAAGGTCAATTGTCATGGTGACAAAATGACGTGTAACAGATTCCCCCCTAAAGTGAGAAGTCAGAAAGGATATTTAAGGACTGAAGTGTTTTATCATGCTAAATATTGGATTGAAGACCATGGTTGGAGACCTGCAACAATCAATCAAGGGTTACATTATAATATATAATCATGATTGAGGTAGGCATTCCCATACTTAGAGTAAACATAACTCGATGAACTAGTAGGGAAATACACTAAGAATCATGTCAACGGTAGGCATAGTATGGGCGCAACCATCAAATATGATTCTATCTATACATTCATGAATACAAAGCTCCTCGCAACCTGGATGGATGAAACTAGATCGAGGGTCTTTATCTCTATCTCTATCGATCCATAGTACGAATCTAACCTTGTGAGCAAATGTCTTGAAGTCGAACGTGATAGAAACCACTTGATTACTAGTCAATTATGTGAACCATTAACAAGTGAGAGAGAAACCACCATTAGTTTTAATGGTCCTCAAGGTACTATATGGAGTGTGAAAAGATGTGCTGAAGTCAAACTCTCATATAATCATTCGAACAAAGGTCAATGATGAGAACCTATCATCGAAGGTGAGAAACCCTCTATTAAGGCATGCAGGCTTGAAGGTATTGAAGAGGGTTTCTAAATAAAATTCCTAGATAATGATTTGAAGTCGATAGGAATCAATCTGTCGTAATAGGGCCTATGACACAAAACTAATTTCAAGTCCTGAAGAAAATTTTGCAAGGAATGACTCAGGTTTGGTCGACGCGATTGAAGGCTACAAATTGCAAGGTAATTTTGAACTAAGGTTGGAATTATCTTGAACATATCGACGACACGACACTTAGTCTTGGATCCATTTGACTCAACAATAATATCCAAAACCAGCTGAAGAATTTTAATGAGGTTCGATTAACTATGAGACAAATGGATTTCCCAACCTATACATATATGTGATCGAGTGTCATGTTCAAGAGCGACATAATGCCATGAATGAAATACATAAATGATCGCTTTTTCCCAATTCCCCCCCACCATTACTAGAAAGTACCTCTTTATTTTTTTTAATCTTGAGGGGTATAACATTTTCTTGTTCTGTAAGCTCATCTTTCAGATGATTCCTCCAAAGTATTTTTAATGAACCCTAGGAATGAGTGGTTCGGTCTCATCATGATTGACGAAACCTACAATGTTTAGATTTTATAAGTCTAGTGAAGGGGTAACTTGATGTTGTTTTCATGTTTAAAGAGTTTGAAAAGACACAAAAAAAATTGCGTTTAGTTCTTTCAATGTAAAATTTTTAACGAGCCCATAGAAAGTAAAGCTCAATGTTTTTAAATTTTAAGGACTTAGGAGAAAAACATAAGTAAACTCCATATTGTTATTTTTCATAAATTTAGTCCCTCAAGCCCGAAAAAGGATAAAATAATGCAGGAGAGAACTCTATTGACCATGATTAGTCAACGTATACATTTTTCATAAATAGTCTAGTTCAATCCGGAAAAGGGGTAAACTTATACTGAATAGATGAATTTTCATTTACTTTTTTGAGTTTGAATAGTCAAGTACTCAACGATATTTTTAAGTTTAGAGAGTCTGAAAAGGGCTTAAAAGAGAACTCTAGGGTTTCACATTTTCGTATTTTTCGAAAGCCCGAAAATTTGATAAAAGTTTGCTCAACATCAAAACAATCCATTTTTATTTTATAACCAGTTTTGTGCACATTAAACCCAAAAAATTATCATAACTGCCCAAAAGTTACAGCAAAAACACCAAAATTTTTGAATTTTAAAGGTCAAAGGTATAAAATATTATATTTCAATGGCCTAAATACCTATAAAAGCTCAAAAAGTAAAATTATTTTTACCATTTGAGTTTTTAACCAATTGAGAACAAAAAAGAGGGTTTTTTTACCACAAACTTCAGAAGTTGATTTCGAGTAAACTGGTGGATGAAATCGAGAATCGTCTTCTCCAGGTAAGAGAGCTATTCATTATCTTCATTTTCATTGGATTTATTTTGAATTTATCTGTATATTTTTGTTTTTTTTGGTTTTTTTTTTATTTTGTAAATGTGCCCTTAGATGTGCACGGTTACCCTTCATCGGGACTGCACACACTGACCAATTTTTACACACATAAATCCACGATTTTCGTGGTTTTTCACCTGAGAAACCACGTAAATGCGCTCTGTTTGTAAATATTAGTCACATAAGGGCCGAGGGAATTTAAAAAAAAATTGCACCCCCAATTTTTTCAAAATCACACATATTGTTTTCTAATATTCCACAATTGTTGTTTTCAGGCATTTTGGCCGTTCATAATGGAGTGGAGAGAGAGAGAGCATGAAAAACAAGATGATAAAGCTCTTAATGATACAAAAACATTACAAGCCCTAAGATATTGTGGCCTCTACAAATATTGGATAATTCGAGGGATGAAAGCTCAACTATATCTCATGACTTGGATGGTGAGGGAATGGGATGTCCAACATCAATGTTTCGTGATAGGAGATCAGCGCCTCACTATAGATGTTGATGATATATATTTTTGATTGGGCTCTCTCACAGAGAAATGGATATATCTTTGTATCGACACAGACCAGGTGGAGAAACTACTGCCACTTATTTGAGGCAACATTGTGTTGATGGGGCTTAGCTCAAGGATGGAAGAATTGACATAAAAACCATTGAGCGACTACCCTTAAGAACCATTGCCTTTATAGTTGCTAGATTTTTTGAAAGTGCAACACTTCAGTTGGTAACTAAATATCAGATGAAGATCATCATGGATTGTTCATAGCCCACTATATTTAACTGGTGCGAAGGGCTAGTTGTCAACATGAAAGGGAAACTGACTAGAAAAAAAATAGGGAAAATCAAGAATTTTGGATATGGTTCTATCTTGATTTCATTTTCTCTAGAGCGGATTCCCCTCCTTGCCCCACAAAAGGTTCTAGTAGATGTAGGATGACTCGAGGATCCTCGTATGCTTTTGTGGGTCTCGTTGATGGCACGCCATGGAGGCGATGTCCCGGTGGTGAAATATACTCCTGAGTTCTTTGGGTAACTAGAACGTCATATCATTAAGATCAAATACTTTCCATATGTATTGATAAATTACAGAGATGACCTAGATAGCCCACTCCTAGCAGGGATGTAGTGGGGTGACCTAGGTAAAAACTTATCATTTTGATGGTTTTTATGTTTTCTAATCTTTTGTTTATTTTTTTACATGCAAATATAATTATCCTAATTTGTCATATAGATATTATCCTAGCTAGAACAACAGGACTACAACGTTTTGACAGTCAGGGAAATCAGCCAGTATTTGTTGTAGTACCTAACCCCGATGCAACAAAGGCATTGACTGAGCTAGAGCACAACCTAGAGAGGTTATCCCTAGACATCCCAGAGACTTGTTGGGGCCCTTGTTTTGAAATGAAATGGTTTTGAGTCGCGGTTAACAGATGGCAGAGTGCAACCACGGTAGACAGAGAGCTGTCACGGTTGCGAAGAGCTAGAGAGCAAGTGGCGCGACAGTTGTAGGAACTAGCATAGATGGCAGAAAGGAGCGACAAGAACAAACAACAGAATTCCCAGTGATCAGGGAGATTCAACAAACAATAGAGTGGAAAATAGGGGAAAACTGACAGTCGCATTGGTAAAGGAACAAATAGGCAGTCGACCAACGTAGACAAGAGAGGTTGGCGCAGTAGGGAGCAGTGGAAGAGAGCCATAGGAGAGCTCTATTTTCTCTGTTCATTTTGTTCATTCTGTTCACTCTATTCATTTTGTCTGTTCTATGTGATGATATTGTAATCAGTCCTACTAGGATCGCTCTGAGGAGAAATGTAACTTTCCACTACTGTTAATGCAATATATTCTTATTTGGGTTTGATGTCCTGAGTTTTGTAATGTGTATCTGGTTAAGATGAATGTATTGGTCACTTTAAATTTTGTTTTTTCATGTTGAATATGTTCATGAGTAGTATCTTGTGAAAAGTAGTTAAACCTATTCAGAGCACTCAATTTTATCATTTTTATTCTATATTTATGCTAGGTAGATATCTAATCTATTCCTAATCTTACTAAGGTCACGACATGCCTCAAGGTTGACTCTCTGCTCTTCGGAGTAGAGTGAAAATGTCGGCGTTGTGCTCGACTACTGTGGAAACCTTATTGGCCTCTATCCTGAACCCGGGTCTTGCCCAAGAGACCTTCTTTCTTGCCAACAAATGGTTCTGTTGCCGAGACCCCCAAGTTTCATTTAGGAGCTAGATCATGGTATCACAAATCTTTGAAAGGGAAATACAAAGCTGGTGGGATAACCACTTAAATCATTTCATAGCACAAAAATATGAGTTGAGACAGTAGAGGGTGAAAATTTGAGACGAAATTTTTTGGGTAATTTTTCCAGAGGAATCCTATAATTGGTCGCGGAGACGACAAGTCAAGACAGTCCAAGGTAGCTCACAGAAGATGTGTCACAAGTGGTTTCACGAGGATTTGGTAGCCCTCCATCAGTTAGATACTGATTTGACCCGAGCTGTAGATTTTTCGGTGCAATCTACCTTGGAAGGATACATAGTGGAATTTGCAGTTAAGTGTTGCCAGTCCTTTTCAAAAGTAGAAGATGTGTTTGGATCCAGATTACGAGGAGAGTTATTGAAGGAGATTCCCTTGTGGATCAAAGCTTTAATGGTAGATGAACGATTGACGGAGTTTCAAAAATTTGAGATGGAGACTTAAACCTCCAGTACTGGGGGAAGGAGCCGAGGGAGATATGCTACAAGTAAGTTGGAAGGGGGAATGGGGATACAGATTTTGAGACCTCCAGTAGGTTGAGAGAGCGATGAGCACATCGAAGGGCGCAGATAGCTGAGAAGTGGCGGGAAAGAGTGATGAAAGAGTTGAAGAACTAGGAAAGTAATCGAAAGGACAAGGAGAAGGCGCCTCAGATGAAAAAGGAGATGGAAGGTCAGATGGGTTCCCAATAAATAGGAGGGATTGTGAAGGAAGTCTAGTAGGTGTATAGGATCCCAGCCCAATCAGAGAAGGGAAAGAAGTCCAATGGGGAGGATGCGCACGCCAAGGAGATGTCCGATGTGGAGTTGCATGTTGCGATGGAGCAACTATTCCGAGATGCCAGCACCCATAACTAAAGGTAACTCTATTCCCCAAAGTTCAAGTAGCTCTAGTCCCGACCTTCCCCTAGTACTCTATCAGCCACTAGGTGAAATTTTTGTTAAGTTACGAGAATTGAGCAAGTTGAATAGTGTTCAGTCTACAACAGTAATACACACTAGCAGTAGTGCTAGTAATACCATTTCACAGCTAGGGAACATGGGTTTTATTTTAGTAAAAATCATAAAAGGAAGCATGGCGGGATCATTTACCCAATACCTAGAGTTCTCTGGGAGGGGTAACGGTGATGTGGAACAACACTGGTATCTCTACGAGGCCATATGGAGGGCTCAAAAAACACAAGAGGCAGGAAAGTTAATCGAGTTTGAAACTACTCTTAGGGAGAGAGCTCTACGCTGGTTTATTAAATGGTCCGAAGCTCATCAGAACCCAACGATAGACGATGTAAAGAGAGAATTTTTTAAAGAATTCAAGTTACCCCAAACAGATCAGCAAGGTTTGTCAGAGATGTGGGAGATTAAGCAATGAGAAGGGGACACTACATGGGATCTAATGAGAAGATTCAAGGATGCGATTGGAAAAATGAGTTACCCAATCGATCTGAATCATTAGAGAGATTGGCTCATCAAGGCCCTTCTTCCATTGACAAGAAATTCATTAACACAACAGAAGATCGACACATTACAAGATGCATTAGAGCAAGCTATGAAGATAAAGGCCATGGTGGGATATCCACAGGAATTCAAGGGAGGGGCCATAACTCAAGAGCCTTCCATATTGGGATTACAACATCAAATAGCTAGTCTAACAGAAAATTTGAAGGACATTCAACCAATGCGACCTGCAAGTTCAAATGTATAGTGTACGCACTGTCTAATGGAGGGACACGTGGTAATCAAATGTCCAAGGTTGCAGAGCCAGAATGTGGGGACATCAACAACAGGGGCACAGGGAGCTCCGCTAGTAGGAGGAGTTGCGCAGATAAACACTCAAGGACAATATTCGCTGCAACACCAGTACCCAGGGTTCCCTGCGCAACAAAATTAGGCCGCAATTGAATATTGTGAGATATGCAAAAGCATTGGTCATCCGCCCTGCCTATGCGCAATCTTGCAACAATACTCCAATGTTCGGAACAACATATACTGTGATTTATGTGCTTCCAAAACACACAACATAGAGCAGTGTAGAGCTCTGGATGCATTAGCTGAACAACTGGACATGCCTTCATATAAAGTGAATGAGGCTCCCAAGGGACGAGAAGGAGGCATGAGAGGAGGCCGAAATGGAGGAAGAGGACCTGTAAGATGTTAAAACTGTGACCAAGAGGGCCACGTAGCCAAATAATTTCCACTTCCTAGAAGACCATGGTGCTCTTAGTGCAGAGTGAATATGCACGCAACAGAAGACTGCCCAGAGCTAATTGAAATATGGGAAGAAAGAGCCAGACAAAGAGGAGAAAATCTAGTAAATGCAGAGCCAAGAGTAGTAGAGGCTCAGGCTATGCAGAACGTAGCCATAGTGACACAGGGAGGGAAGAAAACTGGGGAAGATGCATAGATTTAAAACCCGATAAAAATGATAAGACCAACATCCCCAAAGCCAGTATTCAGGCTAGAAACACAAAAGCAATACTTTAAAGAAGTAGTAGAAACATTGCCCAACTTGGGGGAAGCTAAGGTGTTGGGTTACCACTACCCAGGGTAGGTAAGGAGAAACAAGCTAGCACAATCACTTTGATTGAAGGATGGTTCCGGTTATTTCTAAAAATTGTTACCAATGCACCAATGCTGGAACAATTGAAGCAGAATCTAGAGATGGTGGTGCAGGAAGTCACAGAACCAAGAGAATCGAATGAAATGACACAGAAATACATACGAAGAGTCAAAAGAAATAAGAGAAGAACAGGGAAAGAGTTCCATGTAAATACTCAAGTCGTGGGATTCCAAATTAAGGACACAATGCTTGACCTAGGGTCAGATGTCAACATTTTTCCAAGGAAGACATGGGAAGCATTGGGAAGACCAAAGCTGACATATTCACCAATCCAAATCCGCATGGCCAACCAGTACTTCATTGTGCCCATAGGTAGGGGAGGAGGTCTAATTCAATGTTGCAGGGGTTAAAACATACACAGGCTTCGAGGTGATAGACATTATGGGGGATAAGGATCCCTATCTAGCATTATTGGGGATCGATTGGGCTTTCTAGAGCTATGCAGTAATAAATTTGAAGAAGGAACTAATGATATTTGAAGATGGGGAAGTCAGGGTCACACAACCACTTGACCCATATCAAGGTCCCCGATTTACAGAGTTTGTCAACAACAGAGAAGAGGCCCAACTTCTCGATCATCTGTACCAGATGATAATAGGGAAAGGAGAAGATTATATCAACCCAACAACAGGAGGGACGGTGAGTTGGAGAAGTGTCCAAAGCTCAGACTTAGGCTCAGAAATAGCCTGGGATGATTGGTAGCAGGGGGGATATGAGACGAATACAAGAAGATGTGTTAATATCAGAAGGATCAATTGGATCGGAATTGAGGTAAGATAATACCCTATTCCGTCAAATATGAATGTTGTGAATAACTTTATTGCCAAAATAGAAGATAAAGTACCAGTGGACCATAGGGTCCCACTCATGGATGTGGCTTTACAATCCACATCAGCAAGGTGGTGTAGCAACCACCGCAACTCCCTGTCGCGATGGGACAAAGTTGCAGTGGCATTGAAGGCCAGGTTCAAGGAAGAGGAGTGGCCACAATTCATTGAAAAATACCAAGGGGAATCAGACCCCAGAAAACACTTGCAATATTGTGAGGACCAATGGAAGAATGCAGGATACCCGAAAGAGCTGTGGGTACATAAGTTTGTACATTCACTGGATTCGATTCCACAAGCTTGGTACCTAACTGAGGAGAAGAAAAGAGGAACCAGTACTTGGCAAACAGTTTCAAAATAATTTATGCAATGCTTTTCCTTTGAAGGGAAAACATAACCAGTCACACAAGCATTGTAGGCCATTAAAAGGGTACTATTATTTCTAGAGATTCAGGAAGAGGAAGAACAACCGCTCCTAGAACAGAGCATCAAACAGTCAGTAGCATGCAAAAAGATAAATATTGAAATGGATGATGATGATCTAGAAGATCTTAGAAATCTATATTTCGAACAAAAAGAAGGGGAGCAGGACATTCAGGAGGTAATGACAACAGGAGGAATTCATTTGCTTCCATTGAGAACCAAGAAGTTGAACATCAGGACACTGGAAAAGCCCAAGCTTGCCTCAATTGGCGACTACTGGGATGCTAAAATGACTAAGGAGATATTCAATTTGCTACAGGAATATAAAGACTTGTTTCCATCCTCAGTAGCAGAGTTGAAAGGAATAAAAGGAGACATGGGGGAAATGCATATAATTTTGAAGCTTGACGCAAGACTAGTCAAGCACAGACCCTACCGTCTAAATCCAAGAGTGAAAGAAAAATTCAAGGCAGAGATTGATAAGATGGTAAAGGTAGGGTTGATATTCCCAGTGGAAGGAGTAGAGTGGGTAAGTCCTATAGTCATACAAAGTAAAAAGGAAAAGTCTAAAATTTGAGTCTGTGTTGACTATAGGAGCCTGAACAATGCATGCATACATGACCCATTCCCCACTCCGTTCAGTGATGAGGTTCTCGACAATGTTGCGGGGAATGAGGCTTATTCATTTACAGATGGATTTTCAGGATACCATCAGGTAAGGATAGCTGAGGAAGATAAGAAGAAGACAACTTTCACAACCGAATGGGGCTCATTTGCATATCATGTAATGCCATTCAGGTTGAAAAACACACCAGTAGTATTTTCATGGATCGTTATAGCAACGTTTCGAGAATACATCCATAACTTCTTGGCAGTCTATATGGATGACTGGACAATCTGCAGCCCGTTAAAGGACGATGCAACGTTGTTAAGGATAATGTTTGATAAATGTAGGTAACTCCAGATTTCGTTAAACCTAAAAAAGTGCATCTTTGCAGTACCCTTTGGGACACTGCTAGGACATGTTGTATGGAAACAAGGGGTTTGCGTTGATCCGACAAAAGTGGTAGTTATAATTAACATTGAGGCACCAGAAACCGTGAAGCAATAGAGGTTGTTTCTAGACCACACAGGCTACTATAGGTGATTCATCCGCAGCTATGCGAAGATAACAGTCCCATTGGAGAAACTGTTGCGGAAATCAGAGCAATTCAGTTGGAAAAAAGACTGCACTATGACCTTGAATACCTTGAAATAAAAGTTGGAAAGTGCGCCCATATTAGTTTACCCTAATTGGGACAAGTAATTTCATGTCCAAATTGAAGCTTCCAACATTGCACTTGAAGCAGTTTTGGCTCAACCAGGAGATACTTCAGTTGATCACCCAGTTTACTTTGCAAGTCGGAAGCTATCAACAATTGAGAGGAACTACACCACAACAGAACGGGAAGCATTTCCAATGGTGTATTCCCTTCAAAAGTTTCGCCACTACCTATTAGGAGGTATGTTTAATTTTTTCATAGACCATTCAGCTTTAAAGTACCTAGTTAACAAACCGGTCCTAGAAGGAAGGATCTGTAGATGACTCCTACTGTTCCAAGAGTTTACCTTCGAGGTGATAGTAAATCCTGGGAGACTGAACGTGGGTCCTAACCACTTGTCAAGGCTAGAAAATGGAGAAAATGGAGGTTCTTTGGATGATCATCTGCCAGATGCTGATATTTTTAGAGTAGAATCCATCCCAGACTACTTAGACCAGATAGCAACCTATCTGACAACAGGACAGTGCCCGAATGAATATACAGAAGCCTAGAAAAGACATCTGGTAGTCCGAGTAGCAGAGTATTAGATAATAACGGGACACTTTTATAAAATGAGGTTAGACCAAATCTTGCGGAGATGTGTCCTGGATCATGAGAGGGAAAGCATACTGTGGGAATGCCACTGTGGAGTTGCGGGAGGGCATGTCGGAGCAAAACCAATAGAGAGGAAAATACTACAGGCAGGCTTATGGTGGCCGACAATACACATGGATAATAACGCCTTTGTAAAAAAATGCGATGTGTGTCAGAGGACGGGATGTCCATCACAGAGAGACGAGCAACCACTTCATCCTGTAAAATAATTGCAACCATTTGAGAAGTGGGCCGTTGATTTTATAGGACCAATTACACCTGTCGCAAGGCACTCACAGGTCAGGTACATCATAACCACAACAAACTATTTGACCAGGTGGGCAGAGGTGATACCAATGAAGGATTTCACAGCTGAAACAACAACTCAATTCATATTTGAAAATATCATCAACAAATTTGGTTGCCCGAGAAGTCTGACCAGCGATCAAGGTATGCATTTTATAAATGCAATGATTAGATATTTGCTATAAAATTTCATGGTACAACATCATAAAAGCAATCTATACCACCCACAAGCTAATGGTACAGTAGAAGCATTCAATAAGATTCTGGAAAAGGGTCTAACGAATATTTGCAACGCTGATTGAGATGACTGGGACGAATGTATACCAGCAACATTGTGGGCGTACAGAACAACTATCAAAAGACTAAACAACCATACCCTGTTCCAGCTGGTGTACGGGATGGAAGCAGTGGTACTGGCTGAGTTTGTCATACTAAGTCTCCTAATCGCATCATCACTACACTTATCAGAGGAAGACTCACTGAAAGAGCGATTGCGAGAGCTACAAGAATTGGAAGAGGAAAAGTTTCTAGCAAAATTCCACCAAACTGTCAAAAAATATAGACAAAAATCTTAGCACAACCACCACATCAAGCGCAAAAAGTTTATGGTTGGAGGAAAAGTTTTACTGTACCGCTGCAAGTTCCAAAGGTTCTGAGGTAAACTACGAATGCACTGGCTGGGATCGTACCATGTAATTGAAATCCGAGATTTAGGCGCAGTTCGGTTATCACAACTGGACAGCCAAGTACTACCAGGATGGGTGAACGACGCACGCCTAAAACCCTATCACGAGTAAGTTATATATTTCATTTTTCAATAAATATTGCAACCAAGAGGAGTCAGTAGGGTAGATTAGAGTAGATAGAGTCAATAACTCTCTCGCACCCGAGAAGAGAATAGATAGAACTCCAAATAAAACATAACCGTGTAACAAAAGAAACTCATAGTTGTGTTGCGGAGACCACAACGCAAACGATTGTGGTTTGGGGGAGGGTAGTGTCCAGGGTGTCATCCATGTCTGAGAGCCAAACATGTCGAATATCATTCCATCATCATGACTCATCATTCCCATGTTAGTCCATAGGATTACCAAGATTTGAGAAGTAATTTCTATAATTAGTATCGTCCATACTGCAATAAATTTTCTATATTAGGCCATAATCATTACCCATCACGTCTGCCCAATTCCTGAAGTCACACTTAGCTATGTCAGAACCCACCTCATTGCGGTAACTAATCACACGATTATAGCCGTGGGGGAAGTAGGAAAAATTAATTAGTTATGGGGTCTTATCAACCTCATTCGTGCCGATTACTTACATAACCTACATGAAAGAAAGCACGAGCATGCCGGAGAAGTCCGAGCTAGAACCAGGAACAACAAAAACAGTGAGAGGAACTTCATCAAAGGAAGTCCAAAGAGAGAATCCAGAGACAAGAATTTATAAGGAAAGAGCAGGAGTAGCTTTGTGGGTATACCAAAGAAGAGAAAAAATGACCAAAATGGCACCAACAGTCATTGAGCAGGAGCTTGACGAGAGAATCCAGAAAATGGAGTCGCTGGTGGTGAAATATGACAATGCGTCATTGATCGATACAAACCTTACAGATTCTTACTAGTTCCTGGCAATGAAGAGGCAAGTCTATATGGAAAACTACGCTACTGAAGCAGAAGAAGAAGCGGCAAGAGTGCTCCCAGAATTCAGAGTTATCCAACAATCAATGATATTGAACCTCAGAAATCTTCCAGTGTTCGGAACCACAGGAGATGCGATGCAGTGTACAAAATTCCTGCTGAGAAGGATCCAGAACAGGTCACTGTGGCTAGGAAGAGAAATACTAATACACGCGGAAGATATTCATAGGCTAATAGGACTATCAAAAGAAGGAAGAGACGTCTCCACAACATTCCAAACTGTCTCCAAGAGAGAAAAGAAGGCAGGAGATGGTGATTATTATAGGAAATATGACACTAAGAGAGGCGGAAAGGGGGCAAAAATAAACCTTATAAATAACACAGTGATCAAATTTACCTATTATTTGATATCCATCAAAACCATGAGGCATTATACAAAGGGTGAGTGTACACTTGATACCATATCAGTTGCGGAGCACTGTCTCCAGGGGACACAATTAAATTGGTGTTAATTTCTGCTGAACGAACTATTTGAAGCATGTGAATATAACTATAAGAGAGCCATGGTATTTATTTATGGTTACCTTATCATGGCATTCGCTATGTGGAAATGGACCTTCCTAGGAATCAGACAGCCCGTGGAACTCACAACAGGTCAGCTGTTGGCAATGAAATTTATGCCCTGGAAGTTTTCAGGAGACCCCAGCACTAAGGAGGTGAATGAAGAGGCATTCAAATTCTGGTATAGCCAGATGGTGGACGTAGTGGCGAGAAAGAAAAGAATCCCAAAGAGTTTGCTGGATAATTATTCTGCGCAAATATGGTTTTCAGTCAACCACAAACAAACCTACATCAGACCCACATGTGTGGTGGAAACGACATTCAAAATGAGACCGTTGAAGTTTCAAATTGATGAGCGAGCATTCCACACTAAAGTATGTTCCTGGCCATGGGTGGGAATGGAGGTCAAAAGCGGGGTCTATCACTATTCATTTGATGACATGTTGCCAAATCCACTACCAGGAGAAATGGCAGATGAAACACTGAACATAGTGTCTCGGCTGCAGCGGACACCCATAATCGAAGAGCTGAACACGAACGTACAAGGATTTAATCATGTAATGCAGACTCTAACCAGTGTTTCTCCCCTATTTCCTACTTTTTCAGAGTTTCAGGCCTCCAATTTCACATCTTCTACCATAATTGCACCCATAGTCACGGCCCTACCGTCCACCTTGTTTAATCCACCACCGACAACCACGACAGTTCCAATAAAAAAGAATAAAGCACCTAAGCCACCCATAGCTACACCAAAGGCCAAGAAGGCAAAGGTTATAGTGTCTAGCTAGGTTGTTGATCTCACTGGGGAGGATCAAACGCAACCAATGGATACGGGAGCCCCAATTCAAGAGGAGCTAGTGACGACCCCCCAGGTAACTTCGGAGCTACCTATGTTTAACCCCTACTCATTTTTAAATATTCGTACATCTCTGCCTCACACTCACCATTCATCGCCTCACACATCATTCACTTCCAAAGACCATTCAACCCGAACTCCATCCACTTCAACCACCATTTCAGACCTGGTCAAAGAAAAAGGGAAAATAAATGGAGACCACGAGGCTGAGGTTAAATCTAGTACAACATTGGTACCTGAGGTTAACCAACCCTTGCTTGAACAGAGCACATTTCAAGACCTTTAAGTTGAGGTGGATCCTTTAATGTAGATACAACACCCTCGCCCAAGGGGTTGAACCCGTTTCAACAAGAAAACTTGATACTCCACCAGATTCAGCCTACCCCAAGCATGGGTAACCCTGGTAATCTACAGCCGCAACTGACACAACCGACATCACCACAGGAACATTTAGCCAGATCCATAGCCAGCGGTCAACCCCTCAGGGAGAGACCGCAAAATCAAGATATGTCCAGGGCTGAGAGTATGTAGACTTGGGGAACGACATAATTATATAGTTTTATTCAGCAGGCAGCACAACAGGCCGAAGGTCTCCACACCAACCTCTAGTAGAGGTTTGAGTAGCAATAGATGCAGATCACTGCGCTTGCTGAAGAGCGCGATTAGTTTCAGGTAGAAAAAGATAACTTGCAGGATCAATTGGAGAAGGTGACAGAGGTTTTTAGGGATCTCTGGCCAACCATAATGACACAAAATGACCATACACCGGGCAACATATCGGCTGGCACGCTGGTCGAACAGTCCATTCATATCAGGACAGCATGTTCGAATCTCAACCAGGAAAATCAAGAACTGAAAGCAGCACTATCAACAAGGTTGGCATTGCCAGTCCCCATTGTCACAAACACAGAGAAGGTCACGGAAAAGCATAAACAAGTAACCGGGATGTAGGAAACTGTAAGCACCACAGTGAAGGAAGTGCACAACCTTCTGAAACATCTACATGAGTGTTCAACCTCGCTGACTATGAAGGCACAACCGGTCTTGGCACAACTGCAGCAGGTATCAAAGGAAATTCAGGAAGCCACAGACCCCGATGGCCTTAACCACTTGTATAACCAAGTGGAGGAGTTGGAGACTAAGATTCAGAAAATTGAAGAACATCCAACGGCAACCAAACAAGTCCTCCGAGGACTAAGGCAACCCGTCAAGCTCACTGCCCAAACAATACAACAAATGGCCGCTAAGGCTGATGATAAAATTAAGGAAGTATTCAGCAAGCTGCCGGCCATCTCAGGGGAAAAAGAAGCAGAACAAGTCATCACAGAGACAGACCTACTCATGAAGGGATGGAAACAGGCCATTTCCGACTTCAAAGAACTCAAGTCATCAATGTTGGCAAAGGTCCCCGATTTGGGGCCCTTGTTTGGACAAGGAGAGGAAATGAAGAAGACAGGGCAAACCACAGAGGCAAGTGGACCAATGGAGACCGAGGCAAGGGAAAAGGATTGACTCGGGATGAGTCAATAGCATGTGGTCGGGGCCTGTTCGGGCAACCACGGTAGACAGAGATCTTTCATGGTTACGAAGAGTTGGAGAGCAGGTGGCGCGACAATTGCGGGAACTAGCATAGATGGCAGAAAGGAGCGACAAGAACAAACAATAAAACTCCCAGTGATCAGGGAGATACAAAAAATAGAAGAGCGGAAAAGAAGGGAAAATTGATAGTCGTGTTGGCAATGGAACAAATAGGCAATCGGCCAGCGTAGACAAGAGAGGTTGGCACAGTAGGGAGCGGGGGAAGAGAGCCGTAGGAGAGCTCTATTCGCTTTGTTCATTCTGTCTATTCTATGTGATGATATTGTATTCAGTCCTGCTAGGATCGCTCTAAGGAGAAATGTAACTGTCCACTACTGTTAATGCAATATATTCTTATCTGGGTTTGATGTCATTAGTTCTGTTATGTGTATCTAGTTAATATGAATGTATTGGTCACTTTAAATTTTGTTTTTTCATCCTGAATATGTTCATGAGTAGTATCTTGTGCAAAGTACTTAAACCTGTTCGGAGCACTCAGTTCTGCCTGTTTTATTCTATAGTTATGCTTGGTCGATATCTGATATGTTCCTAATCTTACTAAGGTCACGAGACACCTCGAGTGAGACTCTCTGCTCTTCGGAGTAGATTGAAAATTCCGGTGTTGTGCTAGACTACTGCAGAAACCTTGTTGGCCTCTATCCTGAACCTGGGTCTTGCCCAAAAGACCTTCTTTCTCGCCAACATCAAGAATAGATTGTAAAGTTGGCATCATTTGAATACCAACCGTAAATCCTCTAGATGATCACTTCGTTTTTTAGATCGTATGGTGAGGTCATCCAAGTAAGCTAAGATTAGGTGGGCTAGGTCACGGAAGATATAATTCATAGCCCGCTAGAAGGTGGCTCCAGCATTTTTAAGACCGAACGACATAACCTGGTATGCGAATGTACCCCAAGGGGTAGTGAATGATGTCTTGTACCGATCGTATGTCATATTTGAATTTGATTGTACCCTGAGAATCCGTCCATGAAGGACAAGGCCTCATGATCAGTGCAAGCATCTATGACTTGGTCGATAAATGGGTTAGGGTAGTTGTCCTTGGGACAAGATTTGTTCAAATATTGGAAATCGGTGCAGATTCGAACGGTGCCCTGTTTTTTCATAACGAGAACATGGTTGGAAACCCACGATGTGTAAGTGATTGGGTAGATGAACCCGGATTTGTGAAGCCTGTCAATTTCTTGCTTGATCACTTATGCCTTAGATGGGTGTAATTGACGTTGTTTCTGAAAAAATGGTGGTATGTCAAGCTAGGTGTCAATGTGATGTTCTACTATAGTGGGGCTAATACCCAACATTTTTGAATAATCCTATGCGAAGATGTCCATGTACTCTTGTAACAAGTTTGTGTAAGCAACTACCTCGTCTAGGGAGCATGTTGCCTGCAGTGAGATTTCTTCGATTTTTCCTAGTTTTCTCGAGATATTCACCTTATTGGTTGGTGACATATTCCCTTCTTCAAATGCATCAAGCGTTGGGATGGGATTTTTGAACCTGTATACCATCCCATATGGGAGGAAATCTTTAGATTCAATGGCGTATATCTCATGGGTTTTTGGGTTGTTGGGTCCGAATGTTTTTTCTGGAAGAAAATATGAGCGATGATGCATTGACTCCTACAGACAATTTGGTTCCGTCATGGTCTCTATAATATCCTCGTCTGAATGGAACAAGATATCTAAGGGGGAATTGGTTTGTGCGAGGCATGTTGTTTTCGATGGTGGATTTTGTGGGGGAAAAGGGGAAAAGGGGATATGGGTTCCCATGTCTCTAGTTGGTGTAATATAGTTGGGGGGGATCTCTTCCATCAACATTCCTAGTTTATTATTGGGTCCCCTGAGAGGGAGGGTACGAGCCTCCTTGTTGTTGATGATATGGTGCCACCCTATTCGTCATATTCTGCAAAGGTGTAGATTGACTTTGGTGGTAGCCAGATTGTGTCACATTTTGGGTAGAATCGTACGAATATCCAATCACAGATGCCCTGATAAAGGATGAACTGATAATGGTGGTGGTGTGTCATCTTTGATGCCTAAATAGCGAAAGACCTATAACTCCTCCCTCTAGTGGGGGGAGGTCCAAAAAATGCCTAGATCGACGAGGTCCCGTTGGGTCCATTATGGTGTCGACTAGCTTAATCTTGGTAATATTTTTTGGTTTATTGAGGGAAGGAAAAATTTTATCAAAGAAAATATGATCACATGCATAAAACTAATCGAAAAAATAAGAGGTAAGTTTCCCTTTAATTTAATGCTATGTGATCAAGCAAGCAAAAAATATGGTTTGGTTGTTTTGCATATGATACTCAAAAGCATAAATAGACCTAATTGTCCTTACACTCTCAATGTAATTGGGCCTTGCAATGATGTCTATTGATGGGTACTGGGGATAAAATTCTTAAAGAAATGGCGATGCCTTCCAGCAGCCGAAGAATCGACCAAGATAATGGTAAGAGGATCTAATGCTGCTTACACCGTCACCTATAGGGAAAGATGCCCTAGTTTTGGCCACATCCCACGTGAGTGTTCAAGTCTTGAGCTTCTTGGTATTCAACTACCAATATCGAGCACTAGATGGGTCAAGTAGCCCCAAAAATTATTGCACGCACTGGGCCTAAGCTTAGCCCCCTAAAAAACGGGTCTCTTGTAACGCTCAGGTATTTTTTCTGTGGGTGGATAGACACAATTTAAGCTCACTAAAAAGTCAACATCTATGTTTCAAAATGTTGAATGACCACAATGACTTATTGGATGCCTACCCCTGATGGTCCTAACCTAAACTGTAATTTCTTTTGTGGCCTCTGTGGGGAGAATTTAGTGAGTTCGATTAGTGATTGTTTTTAGAGAATCTCAATTTTCTTAGGGTGTGCCTTGGTGAAGTAACTGTAAGAAGGGGAAAAAGGTCCCAACACACTGGGTGCCTTTTGTTCCAACACTTACTGATGCTTCATGTGTGCTTTCAAGTGTACAAGCACAAGTGTTATGAGATGTGGATATGCACTGATCCTTTACAATCCTTTTCTAATTACGCTATGTGTGATTGTTCCTTGCAGAAATAAACAATGTGCGGATTATGGGTCGCTTACACCTTGCCTAGTTAGACTAAGTTTGCACTATAGGGAGATGGAAAATGGTCTTATGAAAGGGTTCATATGCATACCCAGGCCCACCGTAAGGTGCAAGGGTGGTAGAGATTACTTGCTTTATTTTCAACAGTTTGGTCCTATTCCCGATTCTTTATGCAAAATTTGAACTAATCTAATGCAAAAATTGAAAAAACAAGAACTAGCTAATGACGTGTGGATATGTGGGCCAATAACTTTTATGCTAATTAATCTATGTGTTATGTATATTTTATCAAAAAATCGTTTGTTTAGACAACATATGTGGATTGAAGGCCACTTACTTTCGCCTACTTAAACTATGTGTGATTTTCAAAAATAGAAAACTAAAATTAAAAATACTTAGTTGCTAAGCTAAATTCTAGCAAGCAAGTGTCGTAACTAGTCATGAAATACCATAGCACAGTGGTGGAAAATTTCTTATGGGTTTCCAACACCTTACAACTGCAAAAAAATGAGAAAAACAAGTGAAAAATGGGCTTACTGCCTATCGCGCGGCTTATCCACCCACAGGCGCAAAGCACACGTCTGTATGAATTGAATGCACGTGGTAGGGAAAAATAAAAGAAAATCCTCCTCTAAGCAAAATTTTCTCACTGAGGGTGACTAAAAGTGCTGAGAGGATGCTGAGTGATTTGCAGCAAGTTGAGTAGGAAGAAGGACCTGCATCAACAACCATTAACTCAAAAGAAAGAATCTAGTGGAGTCGCCATTCCTATGGTAGTGCATTCAGCGCATGGGCGGACGAAATGCACTATGCTTAGTAGGGAGGCTACTTACCTACAAGCGAGTCACAGGTCAAAGTGGTTTGTCAAACATTAATGGAACAAGTTCAACATGTAATAATCTAAGTTAAATGGAAACATAGCATGCTACTAAAAAATGAAATAAAAACAAAACAACATGCACAAGAAACACGCTCAATAGAGAAAACACACTAATAACTAAAAAATGGAGAGATTTCCCCTTTATTATGTGTTGGTGGTAGTAGAAGATAGAATTCTAAATCTCTTGTAGTGGATCCTTGGAGCTACGGAGCTCCAATATCCAAGACAAGGGGGTCTCTTTCCCTCAAGTTTTTAGCAAGCCTCTCTTCCCTCTCAAAGGATGGTAGATCGACGGACACGTGGTGAACTCTTCTCTCTTGGATTGAGGCGTTGGTGACCAACAACTGAATCATTCCAATCCTCTTGTTGCTGGACAACACAATCTGGTTTGCTGATGAGCAATTTGGTCAACATAACAATGTGTCTCCCATTTCTCTTCCAATGGTTGGCTTTTATAAACAAATTTCAAATTTCCCCTCCCTCTCTTTGATCCAAAATGGATTCAGTTTTTCCTCCAGATAAAAGTCTTCAAATGTAGATGAAAATAGGGTCAAGTTAAAGTGTTCGTCGAAAAGATTCCAACGGTGTGAACGACACATAAAACCGAGTTCGTATGACGAAGATATGACAAGTCAAAGTTTATGACAAATTAGGGCAAAATGGAAAAATTCAAAGTCAACGATCAAAGTCAACAGTCAAGTCAATGGTCAGATGATGTCAACATGACATGTGTCGTCTTGGGAATATGCCACATGTCTAAGATGACATCAGTAGGATCAATGACGTGTCGAAGTGTGATTGGTTGGAATGGGCCAATCTGGGGCTAACACGTCGTAGCCTGGATTTTGCCCAATTTGGCCTTATTTCCAAAATTTTGGGGGTCAAGGAGGATCGAATCCCTGACCACCCAGAAAGGCTACGAACTAGACAGAATCCGCTCACCGGTTGAGCTACATTGTCGCTTGGTAAGGAATGTGTAGATATTGTATTTATGTGGATGGATTATGCCGCCAGAAAAAGGGTCGAACGGTCAGGGTCAACCCCACGACTGTTAGACACCTTATCACAAAGTTTAATGCACTGCATATAATATAGTTGTAAACCATCGAACCTTACCATATTTTATGCCATTGCATATATATTTTAATATATGTGTTATACCATATATGGATATAACGGACGGGATGCCATATATATATATATATCATAACAAACGGTTATATCAATGAAAACCGACGGGAGGTTCAACGGAAGGTCGGGCGGGGGTTTCGACCTGCCGACCTCCAAAACAATATTTATACAACGCCTTCAACACAATAACTCTAACCAGTTGCGCTAAGTGGTGGAGCTTGTGTATCAAGCCACCGAAAACTCATTTCTATGCAGCGTAGAGCCGAACCAGTGAAACCACCAGCGTGCGCAGTCCGAGGTGGTATTGCAGCAAGGAATGTGGTTTTTATGCAAATAAGGTGGTTTTGTGCAGGGCAGAGGTGGTTTTGTGCATTTCTCTAGGGGGTCTGGAGGTCATAGTGCCGTAATATAGGCAAGTTTATACTCGTTTTGACTGAAATTTCGAGCCGGTCGTAATGGTGAGGTCCATTTTCTCATTTGAGTTTATGTTTTTTAGTTCATACCTGTAAAATAATTGTGAAGACAAAATAAAGCAGTTAGCACTGGAAGCTAAGGACCTGGAGACGTAGCCAGGAAGTCTGGTGAACTCCGTTATTAAATTCTTGCTGTATTAATGTGTTTGACTATGTTTTCATTTGCTTATGTTGTTTATGTTATTCACGATTTTATCGTTCTATTGCACTAAATAACATAAGTTGGTCACATAGACGTCAATAATACATTTTTCATAAATCATATCACTCTTGGTCCAAGATGGATGGTGACACAAGAGTGGGGGTATGATTCCTTTGTGTGTTGCACTAAAGCCTCAAGGTGGCTCAAAGGCGACTATACTTAGTTAGCTTGAGTGAGAATCTTTTTTTCCAAGTGTGCCAAGTGGTCTCGGATGGTGACATTCCGCATTCTACAGGACCATTCTGCATTCTACACAACCACGCAGATATTGGAGGGATAGTCGCACTCTTCACGGCTATCAAAGAAAAAACCGCAATGCGCGCTCAAGGCCAGTGCTTCCTGTGCGCGGTCCAAAAATTTGCTTGTTGACCTTAGGAAAATTTATTTTTTTAGCTCCTCTAATGTATTTCTTCCCTATAAATCTTTGTTTGTACCTTATGCTTTAAATTTTCTAATGTCTTCTGCTTGTACGATTTTCGAGTGTTAACACTCCCCATCCTAGTTGAATTCACGCAAGTGACATGATGAGTTTTGATGTAATGGCTTCAATTCTTGTGTTGAGAATGAATAGTTCCTTGAGGAACATGTATATGTCTCCTATTGATTATAAATATATTTTCCTCGTGAAAAAAAATTAAATAATAATCAGAATGCATACTTTGTTGAACACTCATAATTTAGTTAATAACGATCATCTATTTTTAAAGTCATGTCCAAGTCATGTTAATTGGTGTATGAAACCCCTTGTTTGTAGGACAAGGTGTTAGGATTGTGAAACAACAATTAAAGTGGTGGTGTCTAAATACACCATTGCTAGGATCATAGTGGTTTGCAGGACCAAATCAACATGACATGTGTCGTCCTGGGAATATGCCACATGTCCAAGATGACATCAGCAAGATCAGTGACATGTCGGAGTGTGATTGGTTGGAATAGGGCAATCTAGGGTTGACATGTGGCAGCCTGGATTTTTCCCAATTTGGCCTTATTTCCAAAATTTTGGGGGTCAAGGAGGATTGAATCCCTGACCTCCTAGAAAGGCTACGAACTAGACTGAATCCGCTCACCGGTCGAGCTACATTGTCGCTTGGTAAGTAATGTGTAGATATTGTATTTATGTGGACAGATTATGCCGCCGGAAAAAGGGTCGGACGGTCGGGGTCAACCTCACGACCGTTGGACACCTTATCACAAAGTTTAATGCATTGCATATACTACAGTTGTAAACCGCCGAACCTTACCATTTTATGCCACTGCATATATATTTTAATATATATGTTATACCATATATGGATATAATGGACAAGATGATGAAACAAACTCTATATATATATATATCAATGCAAACCGATGGGAGGTTCAACGGAAGGTCGGGCGGGGGTTTCGACCTGCTAACCTCCAAAACAATATTTATACAATGCCTTCAACACAAGAACTCTAACCAGTTGCGCTAAGCGGTGGAGCTTGTGTATCAAGCCACCGAAAACTCATTTCTATGTAGCGTAGAGCCGAATCAGTGAAACCACCAGCGTGCGCAGTCCGAGGTGGTATTGCAGCAAGGAATGTGGTTTTTATGCAAAGAAGGTGGTTTTGTGCATTTATACAAGGGGTCTGGAGGTCACAGTGTCGTAATATAGGCAAGTTTATACTCGTTTTGACCGAAACTTCGAGCCGGTTGTAATGGTGAGGTCCATTTTCTCATTTGAGTTTATGTTTTTGAGTTCATACCTGTAAAAGAATTTTGAAGACAAAATAAAGCGGTTAGCACTGGAAGCTAAGGACCTGGAGACGTAGCCAGGAAGTCTGGTGAACTCCATTATTAAATTCTTGCTGTGTTAATGTGTTTGACTATGTTTTCATTTGCTTATGTTGTTTATTTTATTCACGATATTATCGATCTATTGCACTAAATAACATAAGTTGGTCACATAAACGTCAATGATACCTTTTTCATAAATCAAATAACTCTTGGTCCAAGATGGATGGTGACACAAGAGTGGGGGTATGATTCCTTTGTGTGCTGCACTAAAGCCTCAAGGTGGCTCAAAGGCAACTATACTTGGTTAGCTTGAGTGAGAATCTTTTTTTCCAAGTGTGCCAAGTGGTCCCAGATGGTGACATTCTTCATTCTACAAGACCACGCGGATATTGGAGGGATAGTCACACTCTTCGCGGCTATCAAAGAAAAAACCGCAATGCACGCTCAGGGCTAGTTCTTCGTGTGCGCGGTCCAAAAATTTGCTTGTTGACCTTAGGAAAAATTATTTTTTTAGTTCCTATAATGTATTTCTTCCCTGTAAATCTTTATTTGTACCTTATGCTTGAAATTTTCTAATGTCTTCTGCTTGTACGATTTTTGAGTGTTAACACTCCCCATCCTAGTTGAATTCACGCAAGTGACATGATGAACTTTGATGTGATGGCTTCAAGTCTTGTGTTGAGAATGAATAGTTCCTTGAGGAACATGTATATTTCTCCTATAGATTATAAAGATATTTTCCTCGTGGAAAAAATAAAATAAAATAAAAATAACAATAAGAATGCATACTTTGTTGAACACTCATAATTTAGTTAATAACGATCATCTATTTTTAAGGTCATGTCCAAGTCATGTTACTAAATTGGTATATCAAACTACTTATTTGTAGGACAAGGTGTTAGGATTGTGAAACACCAATAAAAGTGGTGGTGTCTAAAGACACCATTGCTAGGATCATAGTGGTTTGCAGGACCAAATTAACATGGAGTCTTTCCACATTTAAATAGGCTACAATAGAGATGAATACCATGGGAAAACCATGGGTTGTCATAAACCAAGAGCTCAAAAAACATGACAACTTGATAGTGTTAGGTCCCTATATTACTAGTGTAGTCCCTTATTGTTGTTAGAGTAACCCCCTTATTATTATTATTGTACCCCTGTAGCCCCCATATTGCTATTATTGTGCCCCATAAAAGCCACTATTGTTATTGTTGTGCCCTTACTCCTATATATATAAAGGAGGTTTTGCCATTTGTATCATCCAAGAATTGTTCATTTATGTAATGTAAAGGAGGTTTCCCCCTCGAAGTGGCTCATTTCTATGGCATTGATCTCTCTTTTCTTCTATTTTGGGAGCTGGTTTCATAAAATTTGGTATCAGAGCTTTGGATTCTAGGGTTTCGATGCTTTAAACAGGTCATGATGGCATTTTCGCTATAAATTTTTTTTCTACGAAGGTTCAAAAGCTATAAAAAAAACCATCTGCGAAGAAATACTGGGGAACTTCGTGTAAAATTTTTAGATCTTGGTTCACAATATTTTCAGAGATATGACCTGTGGAAGTTAGGGTTTTTGCAGGCTCCAAAATTTCATCTCAAAGAGGTGACCTTGGGACAATCGTCATAACTCTTTCTTTGAGTATCAGATCGGAATTCTATAAAAAGTGGCTGACAGTACACAAAATGTAGTTTCCTGTGTATCAATTTCAAAGCCGAAGGAGGAAACAATGACACGTAGCACGCTATACAAGTTATCTTTACTAAACCAATCCATAATTAGGTCATTGTGGGAGATTGGACATAACTTTGCCTTGAAGAATCCAAATCAGGTCAAACTTATGGCATTGGAAAGAAGATTCAGAGGGATACTAAAGGATTGAAGATAAAATCTCAGGGATATGAAATTACATAGATACATCAGTTTCAATATCGAGCTTCTCAAAATCAAGAAAAAGGTGTGTATTTTTATTTTCAAATTGTATAAGTCTTGTTTGAAAAATCAGTTTGAAGTGATTCTAAGGGCATATTGAAGCATATATATCAGTATTGGGTTTTAAAATGTCCTCTAAAAAGAATTCAACACCCATAAAGCCCTTAGAAGGCTCTATTATGACTCATGAAGAGGAATAAGTGCAACATGAAATATCAAAAGTGTAAGAGCAAGTGCAACAACTTTCGCTCTCGTAAAGAGCAACAAAAAATGAAATGGAAGTTTTGAAGAAAGGCGTGGAAGCTAAGATGGATAGCTTGAAGAAATGCGTGGAAGCTAGGATGGATGGTTTGAAGAATGAAATGGAAGATAAGATGGATGACATGGAAGAAAAAATGGAAGACATGAAGAATGATCTAAAAACAAACATGGAAGGTTGGACAAAGTTGATACAATAAATGATTCCTAATGGCGAAAAGATAGTAGAGGAAACTCATGATGAGAACAAAATAAATTTTAATTGTGATTTCATAAAATCTAATGTTGGATTGAAGACCCACCATATTCCAAAGATCGATATGAGAAAGTTTGATGGCAAGGATCTCGTAACATGGATACTACATATGGAGCAATATTTTGATCTCAATAATGTGCAAAACATGAAAAAGGTACACATTACAACTTTATATTTAGGAAAAAATACATTTGTATGGTATCGATGGCTTTTCTCCCATAAAAAAATTGCCACTTGGTCAATTTTTATGAAGGAAATGATAGCACATTATGAGGATACAAAGATCGACACCTTCTTTAGCCAAATGATAAATCTAAAAAAAAAAGGGTTCAGTGGTGGAGCACATTGAGGACTTCCAAAAATTGAATATAAGGGTAATTGATATTCCATAGGAACACAAGATTGATGTCTTCATAGGGACTTTAAAGGATAACATCCAACATGAGGTCCGCCTTTGGGAACCTGATTCATTGGAGAAGGCATTCAGGATGGAAAGAAAAATTGAATATAAAATTATGGAGACAAGGAAGCCTACCACTCACATATATAAATATGGAAGTGTTGCTACTCCTAGACTTCTACAACCTACAAGGATGACACCACAACAATTGGAAGAAAAAAGAGCAAAAGGGCTTTGCTACAGTTGTGATAGAAAATACACTAAAGGTCATATGTCTGCTAAGAAGAAATTATTTTACATAGATTGTGAAGAGGAGGAAGAAAATGAAAAAGAAACTTCAAAAGAAGAGGATATACACCAAGAACCAACCCTAGAGAAAGAATAAATGAGTCCGACCATATCTTGTAATGCATTGGCAGGAATTACCACTCCTCAAACTCTCAAGATAGAAGGACATATCGAGAAGAAAAAGTTAATAGTGTTGATTGATTCGAGTAGTACCCATAGTTTTATTCATTGTAAGGTAGCCAAGGAATTGAATTGGTTCCTATACCCAACACCAGAGTGTCAAGTGATGGTTGCAAATGGAGGAACTATAAATTGCTCTAGAAAATTCCATAATATCAAGCTAACCATGGGGGAATGTGTATTTAATAGTCCAATGCTTTCCATTCCAATGCGAGGTGTTTATGTTGTACTGGGAGTACAATGCTTACAAATAGCTTTTAATTTTCACTATATATATATATATATATATATATATATATATATATATATATATATATATATATATATATATATATATATATATATATTATTTTTTTTAATTTTTTTTTTAAATTTATTTATTTATTTATTTTTTTCAGAAGGAAAGGAAGTTGAATTATAGGGTATCGCAGGGAAGCCAGGGAAGATAATAAGCTCTAATGTCATGATAAAGCTTCTAAAGAAATAACGACGAGGTGTAATTACACAATTATGCTCATTAGAAGTTCCAACATCAAAATCATCTATTTCTCCAAATCTCCAAAAAGTCTTGGACAATCATTCCAAGGTGTTTGAAACTCCCAAAGGACTCCCACTTATTCATGATCATGATCATGCTATTCATTTGATTCCAGGAAGTGTTCCTCCAAACGTCAGGCCTTACAAATATCCTTATGTCCAAAAGAGCGAAATTGAACATATGATTACAGAAATGTTAGAGGCTGGTATAATTCAACCTAGTCAAAGTTCTTTCTATGCTCCGGTAGTATTGGTGCACAAGAATGATGGATCATGGCACATGTGTCCGGATTATAGGGAGCTCAATAAGCTCACTATTAAAGATAAATTTCCCATTCTTGTGATTGATGAATTATTGGATGAATTACATGGAGCATTTTATTTTACCAAGTTGGATCTTCGTTCAAGATATCATCAAATTAGAATGAAGACTGAAGATATTTTGAAAACAACATTTTGAACTCATGAGAGTCATTATGAATTTTTGGTCATGCCTTTTGGCCTTACCAATGCACCTTCTACATTTCAAGGGTTGATGAATTCCATTTTCAAACCCTTCCTTAGAAAATTTGTGTTAGTATTTTTCGATAATATAGTAATCTACAACAAGTCTTGGAAGGATCATATTCAACATGTTGAGAGGGTGCTTAAACTATTGGAGGAGAAACAATTATATGCAAAAACCTCCAAATGTTTCTTTGGAGTACAAGAGGTGGAATATCTGGATCATATTGTATCTCAAGAGGGTGTTAAGGTAGACCCTAACAAAATTAAAGCCTTTAAGGAATGGAAAGTCCCCACAACCATAAAACAATTGTGAGGATTTCTTGGGTTAACGAGGTATTATCGCAAGTTTGTTAAGAATTATGGGAGAAAAACAACACCTCTAACAACATTATTGAAGAATGATGCATTTTCATGGATTCCTGAAGCAACTAAGGCCTCTGAACATCTTAAAGAGGCAATGTGCATAACACCGGTCTTAGCTACGCCAAACTTCACAAAAACCTTTATTGTGGAATGTGATGCCTCAGGAAATGGAATTGGTGTTGTTTTAATGCAAGAAGGAAGACCCATTGCTTTTGAAATTCGTCCAATCAAAGGAAAGTATTTACAGAAAGCTATTTATGAGAAGAAAATATTGGCAATACTACATGCAATAAATAAATGGCGACCTTACCTAATGGGAAGACAATTCAAGGTAAAATATGATCATGATAGTCTTAAATATTTTTTGGAACAAATACTATCTTTAGAAGAGTAGCAAAAATGGGTCACAAAGATGTTGGGTTATGACTTTGAAATAATCTACAAAAAAATGAAGCTAAATGTTGTTGCAGATGCACTCTCAAGAAAGGATGAAGAGGTGAAAACATTTCTTTGTGCCATTTCTATTATCCAACCAGATTGGATAACCGAAGCAAGGGATGAATGGAAGAATGATGAAGAAGTGTGGACACTCATTCAAAATTTGTAACAAGATCCTAGTACATCTGATACATTTATTTGGAAAAATGATTCCTTGTGCTACAAAGATCACTTATATCTTTCTAAGAATTCCCAACTAAAATAAAAGATTATTTTGGAATTACACACCTTTAGGACACTCAAGATTTTTAAAAACTTACCACAGGGTGAAGAAAGATTTTTTTGGGATGGCCTTAAATATGATATTCAAAATTTTGTGGCGAAATTTTTGGTTTGCCAAAAAAATAAAGTTGAGACAATTAATACCCCGGGTCTTCTACAACCTTTATCCATTCCAAGTCAACATTGGGAGGAGGCTTCAATGGATTTTATCACGGTTTACCTAAGTCCGAAGGAAAGAGTGTCATCATGGTGGTAATTGATAGACTTACCAAGTATGCACACTTTTGTGCATTATCTCATCCATTTAAAGAAAGTACAGTTGCTACTGCATTTATGGAAACAATTCAAAAGCTACATGGAAACCCAAAGATTATTGTAAGCGACAGAGATCCCATTTTTACTGGAAATTTTTGGACAGAATTATTTTCTTGTTCGGGTACTCAACTAGCTCATAACTCATCTTATCATCCTCAATTTGATGGGCAAACTGAGATAGTGAACAAATGTTTGGAAGGATATCTTCGTTGTTTTGTATATGATAAACAAACACAATGGGTCAAGTGGTTACCTCTGGCTGAATGGTGGTATAACACTTGCTTCCATACTGCAGCAAAAATGACCCCATTTATGGCACTTTATAGATATCATCCACCGTCCATCACATCATCTTTAAGAGAAAATTCTAAGGTTCAAGGAGTGGAAGATCACATTGAGCATCAACAACAAGTTCTCCAACTCTTAAAGGATAACCTAAATTTGGCACAAAATCGAATGAAACAACAGGTAGATCAACATCGCAGCGAGAGAAGTTTTGATGTAGGAGACTGGGTATTTTTACAGCTACAACCATACAAACAAATGTCCCTCAAGCAAGCTAAGAAGGATAATCAATTATGGCCAAAGTGCTATGGTCCTTACAAGGTGTTGCAAAAGATTGGTACTATGGCATACAAATTGGAGCTTCTTGCTTCTTCTCGAGTGCACCCAGTTTTCAATGTTTCATGCTTAAAGAAGGTTATAGGTGACAAACTTCGAGTTCAAACAATATTACCAAAACTTGATGAGGAAGGAAAAAGAATATTGGAACCTGAAGCAGTCACGGAAATAAGAAATCGACAGCTACGAAATCGATCAGCTTCATAGTATCTCATCAAGTGGAAGAACTTACCCACTGAAGATTCCACATGGGAGGATGAGAATTTTATACATAAGCATCTAGAGCTACTCAAGCATTGAGGACAACACTTTTTGAAGGAGAGGGGCATGTTAGGTCCCTATATTACTAGTGTAGTCTCTTATTGCTGTTAGTGTAGCCCCCTTATTGTTATTGTTGTACCCCTATAGCTTCCATATTGTTATTATTGTGCCCCATAAAAGCCACTATTGTTATTGTTGTGCACTTACATTATTATTTTTAGGTCGGCTGGGATTAGATTGTGACCCCATGGAATCCTCTATATAGAAAGGAGGTTTTGTCATTTGTATCATCCAAGAATTGTTCATTTATGTAATGCAAAGGAGGTTTCCCCCTCGAAGTGGCTGATTTCTAAGGCGTTGATCTCTCTTTTCTTCTATTTTTGGAGCTGGTTTCATAACAGATAGAGTCAAGTTTACTCGAACCACCCTAACAATCCCCCCCTTAAACTTGATATGGGGAGACTAACCTGGTTCCAATCATTCATCCACCATATCACTTGAAATCTCACATTCCCTCCCCTCGAGCTAGGATACTAGTACACCTGCCACCCTGGTATCTATCCAAGTGTACCATTCCAAAACTTGATGACTCTATTCGCCACTACACTACATGTATGCCTGATCAAAGTGTTAAGGCCTTACAACAATCATGTGCTCCTGCACAACATGTATGCTTGAACAATAGGTCTTACAATTTCCTAGGAAACTACACTTTCCTATGGAAGGATTGTATATCTTGGACTAAAACCCTTAAGATGTTCACACACTACTTGTGTTATCACACCACTTTGGCTCTCATCACACGTTGGCTCCTTCAATATCCTCAAACCATTGAATCCATCTTCGTTTTCTCATACATACGACCATTCTTTTGCTACATCTCTAGCTTTTCTATCCATATCTTGGCTTGGCCTTTCTCACTACTTGACCTATTTCTCCTTATATCTCCAACCCATCCTATTCATTCACATCTTCATTATCATTATGCATCCTCTTCTTAGCTTTTCTTGCTACTCTCGAAATTGCTACACACTTGCCTCCTTACATAGCCATTGATCAATTTCATCATGGGTTCATCCATGAACACATTATTCAACGAGTCATCCTTGAGTACCTCAACTAGGGTGCATTTGTCCAGTTGCTTTGCCATTGCAACATTGGCAACATGATCAACTTTTCATAAGTTTGACACACTATGGTTGTCACCTCTCACAATAATTTATTGAAACCTATGATCTAGATCCCAAATTTATGCGCCCTCTGTCTCAATAACATCGGGGTGCCCTGCATTTTCCTTTATCAAACAAGGATATGCAAGTAGTTTCACATCGTTGCGTCCCAGGTCCATCAGATTTTCCAAATTTATTTATGCTCTTGATGAACCTTTGGCTATCCATATTTGTATCAATCTTTTGAGAAGAATTTCTTCACTTTATGGAAACATGGCACAACGCAAAAAACAATTCTTCAAATTAAAATAAGGCAAATGATCGTGACTCCATTTTAAGCATTGATAAAGTTGCACATCAACACCAATGTAGGTAGCAGAAAAACTAGATCCATGGTTTTCATATGATCTAATGCAAGTTGCCACTCATTTAGAGTTGCTTTGCAAATCATGCTTCACGAGGAGCAAGTTAACTTGGAGTCTTTCAACCTTGAAATATGCTACATTAGAGATGAATACCATGGGAGAAACCATGGGTTGTCATATACCCGAAGCTCAAAAATTGCCGGTAACTCAACCAAGTCAAGTTTATCTAAACCACCCTAACACAAGGGACCCGCATGTGTGTGAAGATTTGACTGTTAAAGTCTACCGAGACATACATACTCTACCCTCCTCTCAGTTTTAACCTGTAACTTTTTGGAAAGAAATACATACTATTAACCATTAAACCCACTGAAATTGTGAATATAATTTGTAAATTATATTTTTAATTAAAAAATTGAAAATTAAATTATATTTTCAAATGATATTATTATATTGTAAAATTCACTTGTTAAAAGATGATGAACTCCCATAAAAATAAAAAAAATATATCAATTATCAATCTAGTTAATGTAATGGATTGGTAGCTGGAAGAGGACTTGAGATTCCCTCCCTACTTTGCTATGATTATTCCAAAGATGCTAATTGAATTGGATCACTCAATTGCCAAGTGAAAGGAGTTTGAATTTAATCTTAACGTCAAAGTGTGTCGGCCTTTTTTAGTTAATTTTTTTTGAGTTTCATAGACATTTATTTCTATTAAACGACAATAAACATCAATCTCTAAACATAATTTATTGCATATATTCATACTTAGATATATATATATATATATACTGTGAAGGGTTTGAGTTTAATACATGTTCTGTAAAAGTACGCGTTTCTTCTGAGTTCTGTGCTCTCTTCGCAGCGGAACCCATATTCCTGATTTGGGTTTTGTGCAGTAGGGGTGCCACACAAATAACCCCTCTCGCCTGTTTTTGCTTGCTCTCTCGCCTGTTTTCCTGAACTTTAGCCAACGATGGGTGGGGAGAATTCATCTAAGGCAGAGGAAGCACGTCAATCGCCATCCAATGATGAGACCCAAAATGGAAAAGACGATGATTCCCAAGAAAACGATGCCGCACAGGAGCAGAAGAGCAACGCTGCTTCCAGAGACTCTTCCAGTCCTGGGTGAGTATTTAAATCTATCTATGCATTTATTTGTTACTTCATTTAGGGCATAGCATTTCCAAGGGTTTTAAGCGTTTTATTCATTTGTTTATCTTGCAATTTCTTGACAGGAAAATCTTTATTGGTGGTCTATCGAAGGAAACAACATCAGGTATGAATGGCTTTTGTGTTCTTAACATATATCTGTTCGGATTTCTATCTGTATGTTTATCTTATGCTTACTATCGAACGTTAGTATTTGGCGGGGGGGGAGGGGAGGTTTAGTAGTTGTTGGCGTTAGGGTTTTATAAGTATAGGTTTGAATGTGTGCAGACGGCTAGCAAGAGGCATTTCTTGCATTAAGTTTGTAGGGTATATATCACATTTCACATTCGTCTTCGAGAGTGTGGTTTCAAGAGAGTTATTAGTCCAGGATCTGGAAAAGCTAGGATTTAGATGGGGGTAAACTTTTGTGTTTTTTAAGGCCGTTGGAAATGCACATCCATGGTGTATTCCTTCTGTGGAGTGACGATCCTCTTATATATTTAATAATTGATTAGGCTAGGGCTTTAATAGCATGATTGGAGAATTTTAATGGGTATATTTTTGAATGCATTACAGCGAATTTCACCAAATATTTCAGCAAATATGGAGAGATTACAGACTCTGTCATAATGAAAGACCGCGCCACAGGCAACCCTAGGGGTTTTGGGTTTGTGACTTATGCTGATCCCTCTGTCGTAGACAAAGTCATTAAGGATAAACATGTTATAGATGGGAAAATGGTAAGTTCTAGGGTAACTACGCCTTAAGATATTAGGTCTCTGCTGGAAAATTGAATGTTTTCTATTTCCACGCAATCTTTATTTATAAGTATACATGGTATGTAGATGGGCTGCTTGTTTTTCACTCATATGGTGCTTAAGTTGGAAAGTTTTGGGTTTGACAGGTCGAAATCAAAAGGACTATTCCAAGAGGGAGTGCGGCAACTAAAGGCCCCAAAACCAAGAAAATTTTTGTGGGTGGTATACCTACGTCAATTACAGAAGGTGGGTTTACTGTTATTCTGATAAATACTTTCTTTCTCCCGTTCAAGTTATCAGGGAGACAGTGTGAGAAATGGAGTCGCTCGTAATTTTTGTTTTTAACTTTTGGACAAGCTAACATTTCCATCTGTTTGCAGATGAGTTCAAAGATTACTTTTCCAAGTTTGGCAAGGTTGTTGAGCATCAGATCATGCAAGATCATGGCACAGGTCGCTCTCGGGGTTTTGGTTTTGTAACCTTTGATAAAGAACAAGTCGTTGAAGAGATCTTAGCACGTGGAAAAATGTGTGAGCTGGGTGGAAAGCAGGTAATTCTGCGTTATGTCTTCCAGTTCACATGGTCCGCATTTTTTCACCATTTAGTTTTCTATTATGCACGGTCTGGATCAAGTTGAGTGGTTTTGCAGTAATCTGTCTTTGGATATTTGGATAAATTGTAGTAGTGGAATTACCCTACATTGGGAGACGTGGTTCTGGTAGTCTCTAGATTAGAATCATAATCTAGGTTAATATTGTGTTTTATTGTAGGTGGAGATTAAGAAGGCTGAGCCCAAGAAAGCTTTGCCCGAACCTGAACCTGCATTTGGAATGGATGGAAGGCCTCCCTTTATTCCAGGTCCCCGTGGCTATGGGGATGTTTATGGTGGATTAGGTGCTGGTGACTACAGTGGTTCCTATAGGGCAGGGGGATATGGCGGCAGGGCAGGAGACTATGGTGGGTATGGAGGTGCTGACTATGGTAGTGCCTATGGAGGCTATGGTGGTCCTGGTCTAGGGGGTTATCGGGGAGAATCTGCCGCTGGCTATGGAAGTCGCTTTGGGTCTTACGGTGGCAGCTTTGGGGGCTATGGAAGTGGGATGCTTGGTGGCTATGGAGATGGTGAGGGTTTCGGTAGCTATAGTGGTAGTAGTTATGGAGGCGGCTATGACTCAGGGATTGGCGGTGGTTATGGTGGAAGTTCTGCTTATGGGAGTGGACGGGGAGGCTATGGTGGTGGCAGTGCTCGATATCATCCATATGCAAGATAGGATAGATTCATCCTTTGGCCAGTGAGTGTGTCCTAAGTTGTCCTAGGGAAGACAGGTGCCATTCTCAAGTGAAGACAAGTACTAGACATTTGAGTCTTATTGGCGTTACAGTAATCAACGGTCCAATGTATTCTCAGAAACATCAAGTTCTGTAGTGAGTGTGTCCAAAGCAGCTTTCTAGTGCAGACAAGTGCCATCCTTTATCTGAAGACAGTACTAGACATTTGAGTATTAATGGTGTTACGATAATCAATGGTCCAATGTATTCTCTGAAACGTCAAGTTCTGTAGGGATTTTGTATGGTCCAATGTATTCTCTGAAACATAATTTGTAGGGATTTTGTTTCATTAAAAATATTCTGAAACATCAAGTTCTGTAGGGATTTTGTATCATTAAAGATATTCAGAAGGGTATTACTTCTAATATGCATTTTGTTTCATTAGAGATATTAAGGCATTTTGTTTCATTAAAGATATTAAGAAGGGAATTGCTTTTAATATGCTGACAAATTTTACATGCATAGCTGATTCTAGATAGATTATTAGAGATTTATATGATTTTATGGCTTGCATGAAGAAATGGGTGAATTTTTTCATGATTTTCACGCCATGCTCTTTCGAAACATTGAAATTGAAGCTTGAAATAATGTAGTTTTTTATTAACAGTTATTTCATGTCTACTCTTTTAGCTAGGAAAACAATATTCCACTCTGAATTGTCACTGTCACTTTTTGTAAACTAGGAAATGTGGTTTAGAAACCTTTTCTTAGACCTCATTCTTCACTGTTAATGGAAAGTTGTGACCTCATTCTTCACTAATGGAAAGTTGTGCGTTTATAGTGCTAAATGGATTGGGTGTTTTGTTTATGGGCTTTTTGATTGGTCGAAGCCGATTTCTGAAGAGTCTTTGAACTAAAAATACTATCATAGTCTGGTAGGCTTTGTAATCGAAATGATATCCAATTATATGCTCTTGTCGAAGAGCAGAAAGTTCCACAAAAGACACAACTAAAGATCCAGAAATCCCAGCAATACGTAATGAATTTCATTTACTTTCCATCTGTTAGAGGTACGATCTTCACTAGGGTAAACATTGTTGTGATATGTTAGAAGAATTCCTAGGGTAGACATTGTTGTGATATGTTAGGGATCCGTTTTGTCATTTGTACTGAAGCACATCTAGAATAAACATGTTATTATCTTTGTTGCGAGGAGATTCATTTTTGTGAAACGAATATTAACTCGATGGATGATTTGCATTATAATTTCTGATGTTGGATATTTTAGGTTGAATGTATATTTATTCTTTTTCCTTTCGACTCCAAAAAGGAACTATATATGTCCAGTATCTGTTAGTACAATTAGGTAAACTGTTGTAAAACGAGTACAAGCTCCGTTTATTGTTCATGGTCCAAGTCCCACTAAGATCGATCGAGAATATGAATTCACAGATTATTTATATGAAGGGTTGAAAATCAAGTGTTTGAAATTATTAATGGCACACAGGTATTTTTAAAAATATATTTTTTGAAATGCGTTTGCTTGGAAATGCTAAACAATTTTAAAAGATAAAAGCTAACCTGCAATAATGAATTTATTTTTAAATCATTAAAATAAATTCATTATTTTTAAATGTTAATTGTGTCCATTGGTGTCAGTGTCGGAATCAGATGGAAAAATTTGATTTGAAATCTTGATTTATGTTATTTAAATTGATTTTTTTGACAGTATATATGGATTCAGCGTCCTGAAACTCTAGAGCACCTCAATAATTCTTGCCAGATTTTAAAGAAATTAGACCTGAAAAATCTTCCAGAAAAACTTGTAAAAAATGAAAAATTAGACTAGAAAAATCCACCAGAAAATTTTCCTAAAAAAGAGAAATTACACACAAATTCCACCAGGAAAGCCACTAAAAGCTTCTAAAAATGAAAAGCTTTCAAAAGATGAAAAATTAGACTAGAAAAACTTCCAAAAACTTTCACTAAAAACTTGTTTTAGATTAAATGTGACCTTTTTGTTTTTAGATTAACTTGTATCTTGAAATATATCAAGATATATTAATGTATCTAAATGTATGTAAATGATTGAAATATATCAATATATCTAAATGTTTCTCATGTCTAAATATCAATGTTTCTCATATCTAAATGTCAATGTTTCTCATATATCTCAGGGATTTTTTACATAATCATTTAAATGAAATGTGCTCAAATGAAATATCCTCCAATGTAAAATTTTTGATTTGAAGGTTTTTTACTCAGATTAAAAAAACATGGATAATGGATTATTAACAATAATTTAAAAGAATCACAAAATTTTTCCATTTTTCTCGAACAAAAATGGGTGAATGTTGATACCAGAGTTTTATCTTAAACCAAAAACATGTTTGAATAATCAAACCAGAGTTTTATCTCAAACCAAAAAAGATGAATGAATAATAAAATCTCAAATTAAAAAATATGAGTGAATAAGAGTTTTATCTTAAACCAAAAAGATGGGTGAATAATCGAACTTCAGTTTTATCTCAAACCAAAAAAAATGAGTGAATAATGAAATCTCAAATCAAAAAAGATGGGTGAATAATGTAATTATGTTTTTTCTAAAAAAAAAGGGTGAATTATGAAATCTTGTTGGTGAAACAACCAACTTCATATATATTTCATTATCAGAACAATATACATTAGAGAATACATCAAATGCAAATACACAGGCTAGAAGTTGGTCGGAATTATATTAAGAAATACAGCTTTAAAATCATTGCCCAATACCACGAGCACTAGAGTGAAACATCATTGTCATAAGCTAATATTGAAACTATATAATTGTCTTGCCAATACATGAAGCTTATGAAAAAAAATACAGCAACATCAACCTAATTCCGAACTAATGATACTTGTGACCAATAATGTCAAAGAAACTCTAGAGAGAAATAAATAAACTAACATTATATAGGGACAACAACAATAGTGAAATATAATGCGAACAACATACACATACAGCCATACCAAAACTGCAAATATCCAAAATTGTCCACAGGGTTAGGACCTTACCTTCACTTGTTTGCTCCGGGCAATTCATGGTTTGATGAAAATAAAACAATAGTGTGCCTAGTGTGAGTAGGGGGATTTGTGAGGTCACTCGAACCTGAATCATTGACCAAAAAGACTCCACTTGATTCATGGTTTGATGAAAATAAAATAGGAGTGTGCCCACTGCGAGCAGGGGAATCTGTGAGGTCACTCGAACTTGAATCATTAATAAAAAGAGACTCCACCTTTGCCAAATGAGAATCCACAAAACCGGGTATTTCTTACCATGTGCTTGGTGTCCTCTCGAGAGGTGATTCAAAGTCAGGGAACTTAAAAAATTCAACCTCCGCTTACGGAAATCACCGAGGTTTGGAAACCACTTTGTGTTAACACTAACGAGTTCAAAGTTTGAAGCGTAAGGGTGGCCAACACTTCCAAATCTTCTAGATATAAAATTTCTCCACAGACCTCCAAAGGAATCGAGTCTAAAGCATAGGCAACGAAGCCATAAGAGACGGGGTGTGACCTTTTCTGCCCTACAAACAAGACGCCCCCTCGATGACTAGGCATTTGTTGGTGAGGAGCCATAAACACCAAAGACGAGAGACAATGACAACAACTTGAAGATGAACAATGTCCAATGAAAGATAGAGAGATAAAGAGGGAGACATTGATGACTAGACCAAAAAATGAGGAGGTTGTCCACAATAAACCACTCGATAGGGTCTAGACCTAAGAGGTTTAGAAGCACACCACTTCTAGAACACAAACTCAACCTTGAACTAGAGAAACTACACATAGTTAATGCCACATACCATGAACCCAAGGCACCAAGACAAGACCACTAAACTAAGGCACCGGGGCAATGAAAGCCCTTGCCATGAATTGAAAAAACAAATAATAGGACTGCTACTACAATAGGAGACGATAAGACCAAACATCCACGAATGAACATAAAAAAACCAAACCATCCTCCCCAGTAAATAGAGAATAAAATGATTCACATGGGTTGTCAATGAATAATAGCTCACCAACCAAAGATTGCATGTCGTATCTTTTCACCGCTAACAATGATTTCCTCTTAAATATAAAATAATCAAGGTTTTTTTTGGTTTAGGGAAAAGAAATACTTATCCTTAAATATTGTAATATGGTACAACAATGAAGATTTCATTTCTCTTTTACTTTTTTTTTTCCTTTTATTTTATTTTCTAAAGGTGGCCAAAACCTATCATAACTGTTGGTGGTCAATGAGCAATGTATTGATTTATCACCATTATTTAAGAAAAACCAACCTATCACAACTCTTGGTGATTAACTAACAATGATTTGAGTCTTCACCATTATTTAAGAAAAAATGTTCTTTTATCACCATTAGTTAAGAAAAATCACTCTTTTGAAATAACACACTAATGGTTTGTATTGGGACAACTTTTCACTCCTACTAGATGTTGTAAATATAGGTCGAAGGAAGATAAGCACATAGCAAATCAAAAGTAGTTTCAGGGTTTACTTTAAAACTAGAAGGCAATTTTAATGAAAATCATATTCAGTGATTGCTGATAGTTATGGTTGGATTGGTGCTTATGGGAGTAGACAAGGAGGCTATGGTGGTTGTAGTAGAACCTGATATTATCCATATGCAAAGATAGAATATGATTCACGTATTGTCGAGTGAGCATGTCAGAAGCAGTGCCTTAGTGCATACAAGTGCCATTCATTGCCTAAAGATAGTAATAGACATTTGGGTTTTAATGATCTAATATAGTCTTTGAAACATCAAGTTTTGTAGGGATTTTGTTTCATTAAGAGTATTCAGAGGGCTATTGTTGTTACCATGTTGACAATTTCCAAATATTCTTCTGAAAACATTACACACATTTCTCGATAGGCCCAACTAGTTCTAGATTATTAGATATTTATATGATAGTATGTATTGGATAAGAAGTGGATGAAATTCATTTGCATGCCCTACTCTTTAGAAAAATTGAAGCTCCTGAAATAGTCTCGAGGAAAACAATATTCATTTTTATGAGTTAGGAAGATGTGGTTTAGAAATATTGCTTCAAACCTCTGCTTTATATTTGTCACTCCATGGAAAGTTTTGTTTATGGTGCTAAATTCGTTGGGTGATATGTTTAAGTAATGTTTTTTGTTCAAGGATAACTGTGAATTGAAGCTGGAGTTTTTCTAGAGAGTTGTTATACTACACATACTCTCATGGTCTAGTAGGCGACACATACTCTCATGGTCTAGTAGGCTTTATTTTCCAGCGTTATATATATTTTTAAAAATAGTTATCTTGGACTACAATAATTATTCTTTTCAAGCACTCAAACTTGTTAAATTTTTAGATTGTTCTATGCTGTATCAATTACTTTAGCCCAAATTACTTCTTCATAAACAATGCATCCAATTATTAGCAGTTTAAATAATCATAAACTGTAACTGAATATAGAACAATACATATAGTGAAAAAGAAGACAATAACACAACTATAAGAGACAATAGATTGGTCCAAGACCAGGGAAAAAACCCCCATAGTGGGGGAAACCCTTTCAAATCTTCTTCTTCAATAGATCGTCATAAAAAGTTTTCAATAGAGAGTAGAATGAACACAATACACATGCAATCGAAAATATACAAATAAGATCTATAGATGTGAATATCTACAACATCAAGAGTATGAATCCCATAGATCTCTAAAAACAAGTGATATCAACTGCCAAGTCCTAGATCTGAATCTAGGACGCTGTCAAGAAATGATCACAAGCATCTGTGACTGAGTGAATGATGTTTGAAGGCATTGCGCAATAAACTGAAGATGACCCAACTCAGATATGCTCAGAAAAACCCTTAGCCGCGACCTTAGCACATTGTGCTCGTGACTGAAGCTTCCCTGGACGCAACCTAGACACTGTGCCCGCGGCTCTGGTCATTATAAGCTTGATCTAGCATAGGAGCCCTAGCCATGACCTTAACTTGCTCAATTCAAGACTATGGAAGCTTAGTCGTTACCTTGCCACGCTATGCTCGTGACTATGGCCTATAAACCCTAGTTCAGAGCGAGCCTTTCGCTTGTTATCTCGAATCCTATGCGAGCTTCTTCCGTCGAGCCTATGTGAACCAAAACAAAAAAGACGATCCAAGACATAGTGCAAGACGAAAAATTCATGGTAGTGCCTGTAGATATTTACATCATGGTGTCATCACGACTCAACTCTATCTACTGAAACTTTCTCGGGTCTAGAAAAAGAAGAATCAGGGAGAAATATCTTCCACACATGCTAAGAAACATGATAATTCATCATACAGGGAGCACATCTCTGACCATGGAATCTCATCGGGGAGCCCATTCTCAACTGAGAATCACAAAAGGGGAGAAAATATCAACCCAATCCTATTTCCTACCGATCTTCCCATTAATGAATCTTAATAGTCACGTGCTACAACACCTGCATTATAATCAACTTGGGTTGTACACCCCAAGTACACTCTCAACTCGTTGTCCAAACGAGGAGCAACACTGGGGTATACTTTTCATAAACCATATAGGGCAGCAACATATCTGACCCTTTCAAGATAGGAAAGAAACATATCAACCCTGGGTAACAGATAGGGAAGTTCCTTATTGTCCAGAGATGCCTCAAACCCAAGAGCCCTCTATCTTAATTTCACACCTCGAGAGCTCAAGCAGGGTAGGAAGAGTTTGCTTAGTGTCTACTACTTTTCCCAAAGTAGCATTCTTCTTACTACATTTTTCTGCAAGAGGAGTCTCCATGGGTTCGCTGCTCTCCATGTGGAACTTCCTCAGAATCTCCTTGGAATTCTTGCTCTGAGATACAAATAGCTCCCCATCTCTTTGCCATATTTCCAAACCGAGGAAATAGTGCAAGAGCCGCATGTCCTTCATCTCAAATTCTCTTGCAAGATTTTATGAGCCGCTTATCCCTTGTTAGTATTAGATCGTCAACATAAAGTGCAATAATCAAAAGCTTACCATCAAATAGAATATGATATAGGTTTGCATCCACTTCACCCTTAGTGAAGCCCAACCAGGTGAAATAACAGTCAATCCTGGTGTATCAAGCATGAGGTGCTTGCTTCAACCCATACAATGTTCTCTTGAGTCTGCACAAATGCGATTCCCTGTCTAAGGTATCAAAACCTTCCGGCTTCTCAATGTACAATTCTTCCTCAATAACTCCATTGAGAAACGATGTCTTTACATCCATATAATGTATCTTCCATCCCATCTGGGCTGAGAGTGAAAAGATGGATCTAATGGATGAGTACCTTGCAACTGGTGCAAAAGTATCATCATAGTCAATCCCATATACCTGAGAGAACCCTTTGGCCACAAATATAGCCTTTTGTTTCTCCACACTCCCATCTATTGCATGCTTCACCTTGTAGGCCCACCTGGATCATACCACTAACTTCCCCAAGTGTCTTGGGACAACTTCCCATGCACTATTCTTGATAATGGAGTCATACTTCTCAACCATGGCATCAACCCACAATAGATGCTACACTGCTTTCTCAAAAGAGGATGGTTCTATATCAATACCTTCGCTCATAAGATCCATGTATCTAGTGTACTGATCTGGGGACCTTCTTTGCCTACACTGTGATATGGGTGCTCCCACATTATCTCTCGCATCTAGCAATAATCTACCAGCCTCTCTGGTATGCTTCCTTCCATCTCCGGTGGATGGTTCTGCATGAGTGGTTTCTACCACTCTTTGTTCCTCTGCGTGTGGCTGCTCCACATCCTGAGGTTCATCCTTTGGAGCTAAGAGCTCCTCAACTGCATGCAACTCAAGCTCCCTCTCAAGGAACAATCACATGGATTTGTCTTCATCAAAATTCACATATCTTCTGATCACTGTCATCCGATGTGCTGAAAAGTGCACCTGATAGTTGTGAGGTGTATCAATGTACCCCACAAATATCCCCAACTATGTTGTTGGATCTAGCTTCTTCCTGGCATCTTTGGTCACATGGAAATAGACATATGAACCAAAAATTTTAAAATATGAAACATCCAGTTTCTTACCTGAAAAAGCCTCCTATGGTGTACTCATCCCAAGTATCCGATGAGGGCTTTTGTTCTGCAAATATACTGTTGTATTGCATGCTTCTGCCCACAAATGCCACGGTAGGCCCTGATCATGCAACATAACTCGTGCTGCTCCTACAATAGTTTTTTTCTTTCTTTATGCAATCCCATTCTGCCGTGAGTTATGAGGTGCAAACAATTCTCTTCGAATTCCTTCTAAGACACATAAGTTCTTGAATTCATTAGAGATGCATTCTCCACCATTTTCGCTCCAGGAGAATGTCTGATCTTTCTTATGCATGAAGAAAATCCAACACTTTCTTGAAAAATCATCAACAAAAATAACATAATACCTGTGCTTTGCTATGGAAGCTGTTGAGAATGGTCCACACACATCTAAGTGAACTCTCTCAAGGATTGCAACTAATTGGTTTTCCTTATTGTGAAAGGTGGCCTTTGTATACTTACCCATGGTACACCCTTTGCATGTGTCTCTCTGCGCAAGTGTACCCTTTGGAAGCCCTGTAGAAATTTGTTGCATGATCCTCAAAGCGTTGTGGTGAAGATGCCCCAACCTCCTGTGCCATAACTCATCGATGTCTTGGCTCACCACCTTCTCTGATTTACTGAACAATGGTGCACAATCATCCACATCAAGTTTGTAGAGGTTATTCACCCGAACCCCAATATTTTTCACCTATCTCGTGGCTTTGTGATGAAGGAATGCCTTTCCTTCACTGAAAATCACATCAAATCCACATTCTTCCAACATAGAAACACAAACCAAATTCTTATTTAAACGAGGTACAAGCATGACATATTTTAGTATGAGGGTTTTACCTGATTCTCTCTGGAAAGTAACTGTACCTATCCCGGTAGCGCTATACCTCCTGCCATCACCCATCTCGATGTGCATATGGAGATCCTTCTCCTCCAAGCTGTTGAAGAATTCTTTGTTGCCGGTTATGTGGAATGAGGCTCTAGTATCCAAGTACCACATATATCCCAACACCGATGACACCATGCATGCGATGAGGGTGAAGTCCAACTCAAATTTTGAAGCCAATGTCTTCACCTGCTGCTCCTCTTGAAGCCTTCTTGTTTTTCTTATTTTGTGGACAATTTGTGGGATAGTGTCCATGCTCATGAAAATTGAAACATTTCACCTTTGATAAGTCTCACTTCTTGCCTACCTTGCAGTCTCGGATTTAGAATGGGATGGCTTCCCTTTTCCTTTCTTTTCCTTGCTAGCCAAGGCACAATTTTTCTCATCATCAGTCTTTGACGAGGATCCATATCTGGTCCTCCGCCGAATTTCTTCTTGTGCCAAATCGAACCAAAGTCACTCCCAATCTGGAAACTTCTCCCTCCCATAAACAGAGTCCTGGTAGCTATGCCAAGCTCTTGGAAAGGCCTAGAAGAGCTAGGCTCACCAAATCATACGTGGAAACAGTGACCCCAACACTTCCAAGCTTGTCTTGACATTGAGTGAAATTGGTCATGTATTTATGGATCATGTCGCCCTTCTCCATTTTGATCTTCGTGAGCTTGTCTTTCAACGCCAACTTCCTATGGTCGCTATTATTCTGATTTAAATTTTTCAAGGCCTTCCACATTGCATATGGAGTAGCCTTCCCATGGAGACTCGAGACAATATGGTCTCTAACTCCCTCTAACAAGATCCTTCTAGATTTCACAACACTATTCTTCCGTGCATCAAGAAGTTGAGCATATGTTGCTGCGGGCTACGGGACATCAACATTTATGAAAGCCCTCAGTCTGTTTTCGTCAAGAACTGCCTCCATCCTGTCCTTCCATTCAATGTAATTAAAATTTACCTCGAGTGCATATTCGAGTCTCAAGCCATTGAAAGACATCTTGATCTGCTGTTGGATACCGAAGAATAAATCTACAAATTCAAACCTGATAAAAAAAAAACTTTGTCCTTCTCTTCTTATTGTGATTCCTGACACTTTAATACCATGTATAAAATCTAACCATGAGATTCAATATGATCTTATAATGTAGTAAAACAAGACACTGAATCCTTCTACAAATTGCAGAAATAAAACACGATCACACAATCACATAAGAAGTAAGAGAAAGAGATAATCAATCACACAACACGAGATGTATCTAGGGAAAGCATGCCACCTAAAACCATGCTATCTGTATATTGTATAAAGTCTAGGATCATGAAACAATACAATGATTTCTTTCACAAGAGAACTCATGCACTCTGCCAACTGTCTCATACTGATCTAGGAAAAATCGTACAAATACTTAGCAAATTTTCTGCCTATGCTCAACATGCCTTGTTCACGCATTCCTTGAGGAATTAAATCCCTATTAAATAGGGAAATCCATCCAATTGATTGTGCAATGCATCAAGGACATCCAACTAACTCTATAACTGACATGTACAATTTTCTAATTATACAATTGATAATTATCTTCCCTTTAACCTTTGTCTCAACTGGGTCTTCTTCAGAACTGACATGCAACAATTATTTATAGCGAATTATCCGTTAACTGATTGATTACTCATTTTGAATTAAATCAGATTTAATTCATTGGATCTCTCACTATCCCATCTCTCAGTTAGAACTAGTTAAATTGATTTTAACTCAATTTCTTGAGTTAACTAATTACAACTCATGCATAACTGCAACTAGACCCCCTTAAATAATGGAATAACTTTACATCTATCTTATCTGAACCTCAACTCAAATTTCCTAAGCTAACTCAGTCACTATGACTTAGTTAACTAATACAAGTTGTTATGAGATGAGATTACAATTTCTCTTCCAATTTAATTAAGGGTAAATTAAATTATAAGCCCTTCTTTGGGGTGCCATTTCTTGGTGCCATTTCAACAAGTATCTCAATAAATGTTTGGCCACAATCCAATGCACATGAAGGGGCTCAATCATGAATTGAATCAAGGTGTTAATTGCATAATATATATCTAGATGGGTGTTCACAAGGAAGATCAGAGCCCCAATTAGTTGTCTATACTCGGATGGGTTTTCCATATCAAGTTCCGATGATTTTCCATATCAAGTTTAGCTGTTTTTCCACACAGCTTCTTGAAATTCATCTCCATCGGAGTAGTCATGGATTTGCACTCGGTCATTCCAAACATTTCCAGCAGCTTCACTACATACTTTCCCCGTGAGAGAAATATCTCGCCAGGCCTTTGCCACACCTTAAGGCCCAAAAAGTAGTGCATAAGACCAAGGTATTTTATCTTGAATTTAGAGGCTAACTTCCTCTTACATTTGATCATCAACGGTTCACTTGTTAAGAATAGATCGTTAATATATAGAACCAAAATCAATGGCATACCTTGGACAAGCTTAAAATAAAGGTTGGGATCAACATTGTTTCTTGTGAAACCCAGTTTCATTAGATCGCTGTCAATGCGAGCATTCCAAGCTCGAGGAGCTTGTTTCAAACCATACAATGCTTTCTTCAACCTGAAAACATGCGTTATGTGATCTTCCACTTCAAATCCCCGTGGTTGTTCAAAATACACTTCCTCCTGTAACATGTCATGAAGGAAAGTGATCTTTACATCCATTTGATGAAGGTTCCATCCTTGACTAGTAGCAAGGGAAATTATCGAACATATAGTTGTGTATCGAAGCATAGGAGAAAATATGTCATCATAATCTTCTCCCCCTTCCTGAGAGAAACCTCAAGCTACGAACTTCACTTCGTATTTCTCAATGCTGCCATTGATTCCATGTTTGATCTTGAATAGCCACTTTGAAGTCACAATAAACTTCCCATGCGGTCTCGACACAACATCCCATACATCATTTTTCGCAATACATTGCATTTTCTCGGCTATAACATCCTTCCAAACTTGTTCTTTGATTGCTTCTTCGAATGAGGATGGTTCGACTTGAATCATAGTGCTCATAACAACTACATTTATCTGATCCCTGCAAGGCTCCTTCCTTTCTCTGAAGGATCTACAAATGAGAATGATTCTTTCATCATCCTATGGAGTGTCGTGATGCCAAAGTGGTCTTTTATTTGAAGTAGGATCAATGGGAGGTGGATCTAACAGATCCATAGGCTCCATAGGAATATCAATATCATCTAACATGGGCATAGAAGGACCATCTAGAATATCAAACCACCGCATTTTCATCGAAATTTACGTCCCTACTAATTTCAACCTTCCTTTGACCAGGAATATATATTATGTATTCTTTAGAGTTTTCACAATAACCCATAAACGTACCTTTTCTCCCTGTAACTTCCAGGTTGTTTCTTTTGTCCTTCGACACATGAAATAATACGTGGCATCCAAATATAAAAATATGGATAATGTCGGGTTTGTTACCTGATAAAGTTTCTTTGGGAGTCTTGTTTTTCAATGCTTGACGAGGCACTCGGTTTTGAACATATACAACATCATGTGTGGCTTCAAACCACAGAAACTTTGGAACCTTTTGATCATGAAGCATGGCACAAGCAACTTCCAATATAGACCGGTTCTTCCTTTCAGCTAAGCCATTCTATTCAGGTGTATAAGGCACAATAGTTTCCTTTTTGATCAATTCCTTCTTGCAGAATGTTATGAATTCTTTTGACATGTATTCTCCTCCATTTTCGGACATGAAAAATTTGATTCTTTTCCCTGAATTATTTTTGATCAAAGCTTTGAATTCCTAGAATTTTTCAAAGGCTTCATCCTTGTGCTTGAGGTAGTACAACCATATCTTTATCGAGAAATCATCAATGAAGGTGATGTAGTAGATATGACCACCAATAGAATGCACAAGAATGACATACCACATATATATGAATGAATGAGATGGAGGATGTCTGAAGATTTGTTCTTACTACAATGGAATGGTCCCCTTGTTTTCTTTCCACTTGCACAACCTGAACAAACTCCATCATAACAAGCTTGAACATCGTGAATACCTGAGGCTGATTTCTTCAGTTTCAAAAGAGCATCATAGTGTATATGAGCTAGCCTATGGTGCCACATTTTGCTTGGATGATTGGTGTTATGAAACAATCCTAAGAGTGACCTTCCTGTTTCTTTTTTTAGATTGACTATTTTTTCACAAAGAATCCATATCTACTATTAGTTTCTGAATTTTTTTTCACCAAAATTGTCAAATATACTCTGGAAACTCTCCGCCCAAAAATTCTTTAATATAGAACCATGTTTTTTTTTAATATTCACAATTTTACATTTATTTATCAAAATTACTAACATAAAAATATCACTCACGTTAAATCATAAACAAATGATTAATGTAATATTACTTTTTGCGTTCCCATAACTAACAAGAAAGTATAAACAAAAAAATATATTGAAAATTACTTAATTTTTTTCCCTAATCTAAGGTTTTATCTAATGTTTAAGCATGCTTTACGTAAGATTTAAGCATTCATTCAAGTCTACCTTTTATCGAATGTTTAAACTTTCATTCAAGTTTAGTGCAATGTAGAAGTGGGTAACACTCCTTTTGGATCTATAAAATAAGCAAACAAATTTAAACGTTGATGTGCAATAATCAATCATTTAAGTCTACGTAGGGTTTTATCAAGTGTTTAAACTTTCATTCAAGTTTAGAGCATTGCATATTTTATCAAAATAAGTACGTAACACTCCCTTTGGATCTATAAAATAAGAAAAACTTTTAAACGTTGATGTGCAATAATCATATTTGCTTAAAATCTATGAAAATAAAGTCAACGTTCCTTTGCATCCTTCCATATCTGGTCTATAGTGATGTCTATCTTGATGTTGTTTAGTTGGGGTTCTTGGATAAACACAATATTTGAAATTTTCAAATAATTTTCTTTAGAAATGATCAGTTCCTTTTAATAAGAGCTTGAAGTAGTGTTTCTTCTTAGGGATCCCCAGGGCTCTCCTATGTAAAAGGAGGATTGAAGCTTCTTTTTGAGTAGCCTCTAACCAACTTTTCTCAACTTAAATTAGACTTGGAGGTAATAATACAACCTCCCTTTAAGAAGTATTAGGGGACACTCCTTGAAAGATAAAGTTTGGAAGGTCGGAAGAGACCTAAACTCTTCTCCATGGGAGGAAGATTATGAGATTGGTTTCACAAATAAATAAAATAAACAATGGGCGAAGAACACATGCCATAAGTGTCCCTATGCAACACCAAACTTCAGAGAACCACCTTGAGAACTTGGGAAGGGGAGTTAGTGTACCATAGTATAACCAATTTGATATTTCTAGCAATTTTGTTTTCACAAGTCAAATTTTGCAATATTCAGTTACAAGAATTTTCATTCATCTTTCATTTTGTTGTTTGTGGTTGGTGTGTTGATGGGAACTTGGGGTCAACAAAGGGGCTGGAATGGGTTGTAAAAACATGGAACACTATGAAGTTAATGGACCATAGAGCAAGGAGTCTGTATGCAGAGGGTTAGGCCTCTAGGGAAGAGATGTTACTTGTGTCGAGAAAATATACTTGGGGTATTTTGGTTGATTGAATAGTTGAGTCTTATTAACATAAAATGTAATTGTGGCTAGATGGCAAAACAAAAAAAAAATGTTACACAGGTTTTTCTCCATTGGTGACACAAGCTTATTGTTTGGTGATTTGATCACAATATTTTTAAGGACATCCTCTACTATGGGGGAGATTATTGCTCATTGAACCAATATGGCTCTATTCTAGAATTTTTGGCCCTTGACTAGGGTATTAAGGCTAAAAACTAATAATTTTTGAAATAAATGAATGGAAGTTTTAAGAAAAATGTATCATTATTTCTAAGTGTATTTTTCTTTGTCCATTTATGAATTTCTACGTAAGTTTTTTTTGGTCTATCTAAAATTCATTATTATTTTCACTAGCAACGAATTATTATAACAATTTTCAACATTTGCTTCATAGTTTAATTAATCTATAATTACTATAATAATTAATCTACAAGCATTATAAAAATTTAGTTTAATTAATGAATTAATATAATTAGGTAATAATTAGGACAATAATTATAGCCCTATTTGATTTAGCAGTACAAATTTTGCAACCAAGCCTTTAGATCTTTAGTAGGCCGTCCCATTATATTTTTAACCTACACTACAAGGAAAAGAACCTCTAGTGAATGTTTTTGAGGAACCCCTTATAAAAATAGCCCAGATATCCATTTGTAGTGGAGGTCTCTAGAGGAGGTTGGTGGGTGGAGGTTTTTGTGGATGTTTTCTATCCAGTGCGTTTATAATCATAAACCGCACCAGTGCGTTTAACTCACAAAGCACCGATGAGTACTACAAATTGGCACACCGAGACACCGTGCTCTCCGTACAAACTCACACGGTTCGTCTCATTACTGTAGCGCACCAGTGCACTACTCATAAACATGACTGGTGCATCTTAAAAACCCACGCTTAAACAGAAACATGCCCGGTGCGCTAGGAATAAACCGCCCAGTGCGCCTCAAAGACTTGCACACCGAAACAGGGTTAATAAACAAAAATTACTAGCCAAAAAATCCACATTTTCACTTCTTCAGTGCTTTAGATCTCTCAAGAACCGGTTCAAATTTCCCTTGTGTGAGGCACCCTTCCATCGTTGCTCCCATTGCACGCACTACTGCCATTCATTGCCCACCTTCTCAAGTTTGAATTTTGCAAAACAATGGGAAAACTTAGTTTTGCAAATTATTTAGCAAATATGCCTCCTCGATGCGCAAATGTACAAGTATTTTACTTGTTTCTCAATAATTAATCTTTTTAGCGGATTGGATTTGTTAAAAAACTTGAAATCTACGATTTTTTTTTAAAAGAAAATTTTCCTGCGCGGTGCGCTCGAGCTGTTCGGCTCGCACCATTCACGGTGCTACCAGTTACTTTATAGGCCACACCGTGAACGATGCTAATGGAAACCGCACCGGGTCCGGTGCGGTACTAAAAATGCACATTGTGTTTTTTAAAAAACTAATATGGCAGTGCGGTCGTTTAAATAACCACACCATTGACTATGTTCCAGTGTTGGGAGGGCGGTGCGTTGACTAAACTATCCGTCCCAGGGCAGATAGTTTGGTCAGTGCACTACCATCTAGACAATGGTACATAGTCAACGGTGTGGTCATTTAAACGACCACACCGTTGACCGTGTACTAATGTTAGGAGGATGGTGCGCTGGCGAAACTATCCACCCCAGGGCACATAGTTTGGTCAGCGCATTGCCCTCCCAACAATGGTACATAGTCAACGGTACAGACATTTAAAAGAACGCACCGTTGACCATGTACTAATGTCAGGAGGGCGGTGTGCTGACGAAACTATCTGGCTTGGGACAAATAGTTTGGACAACGCACCGCCCTCCAAACACTGGTATATAGTCAACAATGCGGTCGTTTATAGGACCACACCGTTGACCATGAATTAATGTTGGGCGGTGCGTTAACCTAACTATCCGCTCCGGGGTGGATAGTTTCTTCAACAAACTGCAGGAGAAAGTACATTTCACGTTTGACGGTGTGCTACAAAATTCTATGCGCACTGAGGACAGTGCGCAATAAAAATAGACGCATCGGTACCGGTGCAAGACTGTTTTTTGGGTGCACTGACCATTTTTTTCTTTCTTTAAATTATATATATATTTGTAAATACACGTCTCATTTAATAAAAAAAATGTATTTAATATGTAAATCATTCAACGATGTCAAAGGAGAGAAGAAAGGGAGCATCAAGAACATATGGTGGACCAGTATAACGTGGTTCGCCTATGGGAGGCACGAGAGAGGGGGAGACTTCTGTACCCTTGCCCTATTACGACAACCACCTAGTTGCTCCTAAGGGAGGTAGGCCTCCTCAAGTTCTATGAGGAGGCTACATCCCTGAAGGTGTTAGCCTCTCTCATAAAACAATTATAAATCCAAAATAAATTAATAAATTAAATATTAAAAGTTAGGAATTTATGCCTAACTCTCTAGATTGGGTTGTTCCTCTAAGTTAGGGGTTAGTTTAGGTAGCTCCTATATTGGTGTGTGTATGGTTGAGAAATTGTCTCAACCAAGGTGTCCAAGAGACTACGCACTATCTTGAGACATAGTCTCCTCATCTATTTAATTGTAATATTACATTTTTTTAATAATGAGAAAATATGTGAGGAAGCCGTGAGGCTGAAGCCTTTTCCGCCATGACTGTGTTTGGGTATAAATCTATCTGTTTTTATGTGCGTTAATTGTGTGTGATTGGGACAACTCATCTTTAGGTGGGATGCCCACCAACAAGCTTTCCGGGTTGGTCCTTACCAGTGGTACACGCCCACTAAGGATGACATATATTTTATTACTGGCCTATCTAGGAGAGGGTATGATTTTCCCTCGTTCCTAGAGGTCTCTGACGGCTATGCAATAGGGAGTCAGTTGGTGTAATCCCAGGTCTGTGGTGGTCAGTTACGTATTGCTACGTTTGGTGTAGAGGAGGTGAAGTGCCTCTCACTACTGCCGATGACCATTGCACACCATACCAGTGACGGGCAATGAATTAGTTGCCCACTTTTATTTTATGTTGATTATTTATTACAGGTGCCACGACTTGTGAGGTGGTCTGCGATTTTTTTGCGGCAGTTATGTACAACATTAGATAGATTTCTTTCTCAAGCACAAGGGAGGGTGAACTTCCCTTTTGCTTCAGATTTATTTTGTTTATTTTTTGATAGGTTTCCAGAGACGAGGCCTACTTTTGTTTGGAAACCTCGTAGGCCGATGCTGCACGTAGAGATGGAGATGTGGGGCCAGATGATGCCCAAGAGGGGCGAGTCTGAATTTTCCTCTAGGATATCTCATGATGCACTGGAGTTGCTATCCAGTGTTGATGATCACGCCTTCATTATGGTGCCATGTCTGTATGCTGGTTTGGATTGGCGAGGGTGTGCCAACATACTCTTCACAGATGATGAGCCGCTAGATGAGAGAGGTAATATTAATGTTTTCTTTAAATTTATTCTAACATGTTCTTTAACTTGTTTTATTAAATTGTCTAATTATTGTTGTGTACTTATATATATTTTGTAGATATTGGGTCATTTGTTGGCGATGAGTGCCACCGCTACCAAATGATCCAGGTGTAGATCCTGCTGACAAGGAGATGGGAGATGCAGAGGATCAGGCCGGTGACAAACCTAATCCTCATGATCATGCGCAGGTATCGGTGGATGTGAGGCGTATGCGTAACACTCGATTTAGGATTGAGTTGGGGGACCAACTCTGTCGAATCCTAGTGGAGGAGGGAGTCAGGCTGATCAATATCAGAGAGATATAGGCTGATGATAAGCTGATAGAGATACAGAGAGGCATGCTCCATGATATGTTGACCCTGCCGCGGTGTATCGTTGGAGCTACCAGATTTCTAGCGTGGGCGAGGATGGCTAGTCGACGTAGGCATGGTGGATATGCAGTACGTCGAAAGTCGAGCAACACATCATTTTATGATCATGATTAGGGGATGATCATCATTCTAGTACTCCACCTCCTCCTCCACCTCGTGCTGGCGAAGAGCAGCCTGCAACATCCAACAATCATGATCATGAGTAGACACTTGATCTTGAGGAGGGCGCAGGTCCATCTGAGGAGGTAGGTCCATCGAATGAGCAGGCCACCGCACGATCCACCGATTAGCAGGCTGGACCATCCACGAGTCATCATGAGCAGGCAGTTGATCCTGATCAGCATGAGGCACCTCTAGATCAATAGGCACGTGATCAACAACTATTCGTATGTTTTAGCTGCACTATACATCCACCCTTTGTGCCCTCGACTAGTACTACCATTGATACCACCTTTCACTGATATTTGACATTTATATGTAGTTATATATGTTGTATATTTTGACGTTATATATATATATATATATATATATATATATATATATATATATATATATATATATATATATATATATAGTCCATGTATTTTATGTTCATGATGCAGATGTACTTAATTTACATGCTGGTGGTCATCATGATGTGTATATTGTTAGGTCATGTTAGATATGTTCATTTAATATGCAGCTTGCAGATATACGTGTATGTGATAGCAGTTATTTGACATGAGATGTATATTTGATATTTGTGTTGTGATTATGTTATACAAGGGTTGTGTTTTGTTAGATGAAAATTTTCACAATGATTAAATGATGTTAGTGAATTTGAATGTTTTTTTTAGTCGAATATGATGTTTTTACGATGGTTATCATGATCATGATGTTTATTTTTAATATTAAATCGTGATATTTATCAAATATTATGTCGTGATTGTAAATGGAATTTTAATTTTAATTGTATGTAAACATGTAAAATTGTAATTGTATTTTTAATTGTAATTGTATGTAAAATATTTGTCAAATTTTAATTGTAATTGTAATATTTAATTTATTGTGAAATGATTGTAATTGTAATAGTAAAATTGTAAAATTGTAATTGTATGTGAAATTGTAAAATTGTAATTGTAATTGTATGTAAAATATTTGTAAAATTTTAATTGTATTAATGTAAAATGATTGTAATTGTAATTGTAATTGTATGTAAAATATTTGTAAAATTTTAATTGTATTAATGTGAAATGATTGTAATTATAATCGTAATTGTAATTGTATATATGTAAAATTGTAAAAGTGTATTTGTATGTAAAATTATAAACTTGTAATTGTAATTGTATGTGAAATTCTAAAATTGTAATTGTAATTGTATTGTGAAATTGTAAAATTATAATTGTAATTGTATGCATTGTCATCATTCAACTTTATTAAAAATTTTAAATTTGTAAAATTGGAAATTAATTGTCAATTTTGAACCATAACTACTGTAAGTAAAATGTATACCGTAAATATTGTTAAATTATCATAATTGTAAAATTGTAAATTTGTATGTAATATGAATTTTTGTAATATAATAAAGTTTAGAAAATAATGCAAATAAATTCATGTACTTTAGAATTATCATTATTTTATTATGATATTACATACCAAAAATAACAGTATACATTTTGAAGATATCATTCACACACATTTAAAGCAATCAAGTAGTTGTATTATTTTAGGAATTGACATTATTAAAAAAAACAACTTTATACAGTACGTCATTGTTTTCGAGATCAACATAATTGAAAATTATCACGTGAAATGATTTTAACGTTAACACAATTGAAATTACCAATTAATTCAAAATGCATATTATAATGTTTCAAAAAAGAGAGTCTTAGTTACAAGGTAATTAAGTCGTCTTCTTTATAAAAACCCATCTTAAAAAGTATAAACGATGAAATAACACATGTACCATATCACTCTCAATTCTCATGATCACCCTGATTATCTTCCAGCTCGCTTGGCATGATAACACTATTGTTCTAAAAAATATGTTTTGATCTAGGGTCATGTCTCAATACGAACCACCAATCCCTATCCAACACATCTGGGTAAAAAAATAATTGGTTGCAGTGTTTGGGGAAAACATAGGGCTCCTTAGGTTCATCCCACATCTTTCTAGATTTGATACATATAAGTCTACTATCACGATCTTCCATATCAGCCTACTATCACGATCTTCCTTTACATTATTTCGATCAAAGGTGTCCCACCACTTGCACCTAAAAATAACACGTTGGAAAGAAGAGAAATCCACTTCAATGATCTCTTGTATCTTTCCGACGTAACCTAACGTCCATCGTACTAGGTTTTGATCACGGTGGCTAGATCAACTATATTGATCGAACTCGAATTCCACTCCATAGTATTGTGTCATGTGTCCATCATCGACATTTTCTGAGCGAAAATGGTGTCCATATGCCCACATAGATAGGAAAAAATGCACCTATAAAAAAGTTAAAAAATCATAGTGTCATGTGTCTTATAATAAAACAACAGTTAAAATATGAAATATAGATGTAATTACATTTCAAAGGTGCATTATTAAGTTTAAAATGTACATAAATAGATTATTACCGAGTGGGTGCACCCAATCCCTACATTTAGCGCATCCTCTTCAACACGCGGGTAACGACCGATTGCACTGTATTTCTCTCTGACTTGGTCAGCAACCCAATTGCTGGGGCATATTTTTGGCACATTTTCTTTTAAATGATTGGGATAAGGCACACTTCTACCATTCAACCATCTGAATTCTTTCCTGTCACTATCCCATTTCATCCCGTTTTGTTCGTACAATGCGACCCACAGTTGTGTCGCTTCAGAATTGTAAAGAATGAATTTATTGATTACTTCAATTTATGCATTTGCCGATGAAATCAAACCAACATATAGTACATATGAGATCAAAATATACATTATATCAAAGTTCAACATGGATATTTACTTAGTGTAAATTTGAAAAATTATAAGTCGCTTACTCTTTATCAAGAGCCTTTTTCGATTCGTTTGTAGCAAATCCACTTCTCTTTTGTCTTCATCCCTTTCATCGTCCCAAATCACCGCACCTGGTATGTTGTTTATTTTCTTGATGTACTCACTGGCATAATAGAAAGAACATACGATATGTACCCCTCTTCCATAGACCCCTCGGGTTTTGCCCTTTTTCGAACAAAACCTTTAAATTTCTTCATGTACCTCTCTAAGAAGAACATCCACAAGAAACAACTCCAACTAATTCGACCTCATCTATCAGGTGGATTAGAAGATGAACCTACAAGTCCATGAAATGCGTCGGTAGTTACTTCTTAAACATACAAACAATCTCAACTATCTCTTGATGCCACTGTGGAATGCTAGCCACATGAATCTCCTTTGATGTGATTCAATGTACAAATGTAGATAATTTAGATATGGAACGTCCTAGGTCTTGGGGGAATTCATGTTTCACACACCCACACATGAACAAAGGATAATGACACTGCAAAGTTATAAAACATGCAATAATATACAAAATTATTTATGTTTTATGATCCCTACATTGGATAAAATTTATTAATACAAAAAATAATAAAATCATGATTTTGACATTATACGTACTCTTAGAAGATTCAAATGGTCATGCAATATCAGCCCCGACAAATGGTCATCCACAGTGAAGCAGTGCCGTAGTGAATACCCGTATAAATATGACACCCTCACACCCATTATAACTTCCTTTGCCAAATAAAGATCATCTTTTTTTTATAAATCCATGGGACATACCTTATTTTAAATACCATGCATTAGAGGGAGTCGCCTGCCTTTGATCCTGTACTTTCTAATCGTCTTGGCAAATGTTTCTTTTTAGTTTTTGAAGTAATACGATCTTTCATAACAACCAATGTGTCACTTTGTTTCGATGATATATGCCTCCATAAATAAGATGAAACATTTTTAAATATATGCATGGGATCTAATAAGTGGGTAATCTTAAGATGCTCCTAATCATGGGATGTTATAAAAGATAGATTTCCTTTTCATCCCAATGGGAAATTTCTCAACATAGGTGTCGAAGAATTCTGGATCATCGAACATAGGCTTCCCATTTGAATCGAACATTTCTATGAACTCCTCATTCTCTCTCTCATATGCTCTAAGCCATTCAGTTGGTGTTTTTATTGGAGGCCTTTGGGTTCTCTCTTGTTTACCATTGAAAGTAGATGCTACTCTTCTGTAAGGGTGTTATTCTGGGAGGAATACCTTGGAGCAGTCATAAACTGAATTTCGTAGGTCGTTGGACCATCTAGCTTTCAGAGAAGGTCCACAACATTTACATCAAAAATTCACTTTTGTTACAAGACTTGCGAGATTATTATATACAATATATATGCATGGCACGTTAAATAATATCATGAAGACCAGAAAAATTACAATAGATTAAATAACTAATATGCGAAAGAATATTGTTACGTATATAAACAAATCAATAAACATGTAATTTACCAGAGAAAACTCCTAAGCCTGGATAATCATGTGTTGTATAAGCACATATTCCATTCAACGTAAAACTCCTCTCTGCTGCGATGGGTCTTGATACATCGTATACATTTATCCCATCCCATAATTCCTTCAATTCATCTACCAATGGTTGTAAGTAGACATCCATATTCTTCACTTGTCTTCTACCAGGGACTATGAGAGCCAAAATAAGATGTTCATTCTTCACGGGCAACCATGGGGAGATATTGTTATTGATCACTACTACAAAAAAAACATAATAGTTGGTGTTTTGGAGGGAATATGGGTTGACGCCATCCATGGCTATGCTGAGTCGTAGACTTTCATCCTTTAATTTTTCGGGCCATGTATCCTCTATATGCTTCATGTCTATTGAATCTGTTGGGATTCACATAACTCCCAACTCACTTCTGTGTGAGGTATGCCATCCCTGCAACAAAGCTAATTCTTTGCAACGAAAGAGCCTTTGAATCCTTGGGATTATAGGCAGGTACCTCAATATCTTAAAAGGAGGACCACATGATTTACCCTTCTTTTTTGATTTATCATACCTGTCATGCCCACATTTCAGACATATCTCTTTGTATGCATATTATCCTCTATATGGAATACAATCATTAAGACATGCATGATATGATATGTACTCAACACCCAACATTTTCAACAATTTATTTGCCTCTTCGCAACTACCGGGCAAGACATTATCAATTGGAAGAACCTTATCTTTGAATAACCTGTAGTTGGTTATCATGGAAAATATTAAAGGTACATTAATGCGATATAATTATTAACGTTCATAAAATTGACCATTTGTAATGTTCATTGTGTGATTATATTTCTCAAAATATAAGGGAGGAATTTATGGTTACTTACCTCAAATTTTTTGAGAAACATGCATTCGACAAGACAAAATTTGCTTTCAGGTTGTACAGTAACATCATTGTCCCCAATTGGGTAGAATTTGACTGATCACCAAGTCCAAAGAGAGGGGTGGTGGAAGAAAATTTAAGGCTTTCGAAAAAAGGTATCAACGATATGAGCATCATCCCCTAGCTGATCATCGTTCTGGAATGCATCTAACAACATTGTCTCCATGGAAGTCGTATCTCTTAAGTAATCATCCATACCAACCTCTATTTGATTGCCTCCATTGCCAACTTGTGAAGAACTACTATTGTTGTAGTCATTCTTAATTGGTGAATCTGGACATAGTTGGAATTGAATAGGTGGTTGATTCAACCATTCTTGGTATCGTTCCTCTCCAATTTTTTCTCTTAATTCAACCTTCTCTCAATTTTACATTGTCGTGGGGTGCAACAGAAGATGTTAGGTAGGTCGCTCATCATCACTAGAATCCTAATATTTCAAAAAGTATATTTGAACATGATTAGTACAAAATCTATGATATCAATTTTTAAGCACGTCAACAATGCATGATTAATTGGTTTGACGTTGAAATAATTACATTAATATACCAAACAATTATTATTACCATCATTGTCCCAGGATTGTGGCTAGAAGATGCAATGTTACAATTGGCAGGGTGAAGCAACTGTCCATTTTCATCTACCAAATGCGCCTTGTGGTATGCTGCTCCTGATAAGAGCTTCCGACATTTTGGAGCTGTTTGAATATTTTGCGCATCTGAACTTGATTCTAAATTTGCATGAACCTGCAAATTCGTATACATTAATTTTATTAAGCTGATTGACATGGATAAAAAACATAAATTAAATTAGATAATGAAAATATAAATAAAATATGAAGTAAATATTACGTCTCAAGATGGATAGGGAGAACTCTACGATGGACTTTGAGAAATATTATGGAATGATTTGGATTTTGAAGAATTTTCCATTCGATATAATTATGATATTTTCTCCCTGAATTTGAGAAAAATCAACAATAAATTTTGGTGTACACACCTAAAGGTAATTTCGATGCCTTAAAAATGGAATTATTGTTATCGGTGCTAATGTACAACTAACTGCACCGGTGCGTTTTAGTTACTGCACACTGGTGCTGTGTTATTAATTGACGCACCGGTACCGAATAGCCACAAATAAAAAAAAAAGGACAACTTTATTTTTTTAAAGTGAAAAAAAAACGGTAAATTGAAAAATGGGCGGAAAATTATTTTTGAAAATATAATTTCATAAAACAATTATTTAAATAGTAACAACTTTTCATTATTTCATTATTTTTGCAAAAAAATTCAGGGAGAGATTTGCACGAGAGACAAACCTGGAGCAAGAGAGCATGAGAGCACTGTGGAGCAGCGAAATAGTTTCGAACAAAACTATTCAGACAATTATAATTCCAAACCTCTGGTAATTCAAACCATGTAGCATAGAATTTCGAACCATCTGGTGATTAAATTTTACTATAATAATCGTTTTTGTTACATTTTATTTTCTATTTAATACATGGTAAGTAAAAAATTTAAATTTTACTGTTCATTTTCAGAAAAAAAATTCCATTCTTACGCTAAACCCTTGATTCTTTTTGTTTCTGCCCTTTCTTCTCCCTGTTTCTGTGACTTCATAATTATGGATTTTCATTTTAGATTTATATTATTTGTATTGCTATATATATATATAGGCCTATGACATCTAACCCATGAGACAACTTGCAGAGTCGGATCAATCCATGTCGGCCCTTGCGTGAATTTTTAAAAGATATATATATTTTTTTAATCAGTGCGCCCTGTGTAAAATGGTGCATCAGTGCACTATTTTATCACAACGCATCATTATCAAACAATTTAAAAACAAATATATATTTTTTAATCCGTGCGGCTTGTGTAAAATAGCGCATTGGTGCGCTATTTCATTATAGTGCATCGCTCACGTACTGTTTGACAGAAACAATTTTTTTTTGTTTTGTTTTATTTTTATTTTATGTCCATGTTAATCTTTGCACCAGTTAACATATAACACACCGAGTCTCCTTCTTGACAGAGAGTACCGTACGATGGTCCCTTGTTTTCTCGGTGCATTTATAAGAACATGCCGCACTGCCCCCTCCACGACATCATACCTACAAAAACTAACACTAGAGGATTTTTATTAATTTGTCTGTGTTAATCGGTGCGCTGGTTAACATATAACGAACCAGTTCTACTTGTTGAAAGAGAGCACCGTATGGTGTTTCTACTATTTTGGCGGTGTGTTTATAAGAACATGCCTCACCGACGTTGGTGCGTACTGCTTGAAAGGCACACCATTTTCATGATTTTTTTTTACCTGAAAAGTTTGTGATTTATTTATGAAATATATTAATGAATGGTATGGTACAAGTTTCATATTGATAAATAAATGGCTGACACGAGATCAAGTAACAAAAATAATGATAGCACATTGAGAAAAACAAAAAAGGCAAGTTCTTTGTAAATTCTTTACAAAAATTATTATTTTTGAACTATATGTAAGTTTAACTAACATTATTGTTTACTGTGTATCATGCAGAGCCACAAAATAATCAAGTTCGATAAGATTATTTATGATCTAGGACCAGAAGAGCGTAAAAGCTTGATGGAAAAATCGCAGAAGGATGAATCAAGTGAATGAAAAAATATTATCGATCCAATATGAGTTTCTTTTTTTTAAATTTTTCATTAATAATATACTTAAAAATATTAGATAACATGTTTCAAACAATCTATTAATTCACATATGTTTAATGTTCTACAGGGACCAACAACGCAGAAAAGGAATGTTGTTCTACGAAAAGAAAAAAATAGAACATGCAAATGAAAATGAATTGCTCCTTAGCTTATCTGGAGTGGTGCTGGAGGTTAACGAAAGGGGGAAAAATTATTACAAAGATTTGAGGGATCTGGTGGAACGGATGTATAGACGTTCTTTCCACTTACAATACAAAAATCAATCCAATGATTCCAAGAACCAAATTTTATCTAAACTGCAAGATGAGTTTCCATAGAATTGGTCAATGAGACATTTCAGACTTTTAATAGCAAAACCATACAACAACAAAAAAGAAGGAATGAAAAATTAATATTTCTTTAAATGTTTTTCTAGAATTATATGTATATATTTCTAGAAAACAATCATCTATAGATATCACTTTTGTTATATTTACTTTTCAGATATCAACATAAAAATTAAATAGTTTATTGTCATGTTACATTTTCAGGAAGATTATGAAAATCTCAAAGGATGAACGAGCTGATATTAGAAATATGCCAGTAGGAATGTCCAAAAAGGTGTACAAGGAGATGGTCAAAGAAATGGACATAATTGCATCGCACGAGGAGCCATCTAAAAAACAACGTGCTTCAAATGTAATATGTAGTCATTGAATTTTTTGATTAGGTACAATAAATAAACAATTTAGCATTAAATATTAATTTTCAAGTATTTTATTATAGAAAAGAAAAGAAAATGGAACCCATTCAGCACATAAAACATGACGACAAGGAAGAAAATAGTTGATATCTAAGTTTGTGAGTAATTGTTACTTCCTTATAACAACTTAACTAGATTTCATTTTTGTATATTTTAAGTTGTTTTACAACAATTATCATTGAATGTCTTCAAATAGGTGCTAACATACAAAGAAGAATCATCAGACAAATTGATTGACATTGGGTTAAATATGGGTTTTCAACATATGTTGGCATATCAGAAATTAATTATGGAATTTGTAAACATATATCGATCTTGTTTTACTTAGCTCCATCTATAATTAATAGAACAAAAAAATCTTTTATATTAAATATATGATTTGTTATGGGGTATAAAAATTGCATGAAACAATGTATGGAACCATGTCAACAAATAAAATGTTGAAATATGGCATGAAACTTGGTTTTGAAAGAATGTGTATAGTTCATGAGTCAATTCTTACTATGGTACATCATTTCTTTTCGATTTACATTGATGTATATTATTTAATATTGCAATTTTAATTATTCTCACCAATGTATATACACTCATTACAATTTATTTTTATGTTTGTAGATGGAAGGTGAAGAAGAAGAAAACAATCAACACCATGAACAAAAAATTCCTCAAAATAACCCAAGTCATGGAAGTAGCTCGAGTAGTGACAACAATTCAAGCAAAGAATGATGATCAATATGTTTGGATATCAAAGCAAGACGTTGTATTTTTTGAAATATTTGTCTGTGAAATCAGACATGTTGTTTAATGTAATGTACATAGTGTCCCAATTGAAATGCAAAAGGATACCAGTAATTGTCCCATTTTGTTTGACAAAGAGTGTCTTATTCATATATATAAAATAAAATACGTTTTAATTTATTCTATTGCATTCTCCATTGTCGTTGTGAAATGAAACACCATTGATTAAATATATGGATGATTAAATATTATAAAGAAGAGATGAGAAATCTGATGTTATGATATAACAAATTAATCCAAACATGACATTCAAATGCACTAATAAAAATTTAATTGATATGAATAATCTTATAAGATATGTGTCGACTTTTGATGAATAATGAATTTTAAAAAATCACAAAAATTGCACTATCACAGGTCGATGTTTCTAAAAAATATAAAATGAACACCAGTGCGTGTTAATTATTGTGCATTGGTGCGTTTGTATGATAATGCACACTGGTGCATTTAAACCAATGGGCACCGCACAAATACCAATACTAATTAGACCGCTTGGTGTGTTTGTGCAATACTGCGCATCGGTGTGTTTCTACGACCTATGGGCACCACACAAATACCAATACCAATTAGAACGCTCAGTGCGTCTGTGTGATACTACGCACCGGTGATTTTGTATAATACTATGCACCGGTGCATTGATACGACCTATGGGCACTGCAAAAATAGCAATACCAATCAGAACGACTCGGTGCATTGTATCACCTACAATGCGCCCAATGCAATTTTAGACCTTAATGGCTTGGTGCATGCACCTTCGACCGCCCCGGGGCGAATGTCTGGCTAACACGCACCAGGACATTTATAAACACCCTAGGGAATCCTAAATTTGTTTTCCATCTCGGTGCTTGGTAGGTTTATAGTATCGGTGCATTCACTATAAAATGCACCGGTGTGTTGACACTTGATTAGTGCACCGATGAGAAAAAAATCCATAACAACCTCCAGTCACCCATTTTTTTTTAGTTGTGTTGAAATTCCATAAGAAGCTCCGCCAAAAGCTCCATTACCGAAAATGGATGTTGTAGCAAATGTTTTTTTGAAAATTTTGGCCAATTTTATAATACTAAAAACCTCTGTTATAACCTCTGCTAGAGGGTCTTTTCCTTGTAGTGCTACCAACTAGTTAGGAACAAATTTTCTAGCTCCTTAGCTACATGATACACCTAAAGGTTTCTTATCTCTCTATGCTCATAGCCTCAAGAATTGTAATTAGCTTAGTACATCCAAAATCACAGATCCAAGTCCAAGTCTTAATCTTCAAGTGTCCTAGTTTCATGATGGTTATTTTATTCTTTGTTTTATTTTCATTCTCTAAATTTCTTTTGATGTAATCCAACTTATGTCTCCTCAAAACTCATCCCCTTTGTAGAATTTTCATTCATCTCCTACACTCTTTTGGGTAAAACCTAGGAAGGTCAAAACTAGGAAATGCAATCAATTTAATGAAATTATATTTTCACTTCCCTTCTTATTTTCAACATTAACATTACATTTCAACATAACATTAAATTTTTACAAAATTTAGTAAGTTATCATTAAAATATTAATTTATTATAAACATAGACACAATCATACTAGCTAATATATATATATATATATATATATATATATATATATATATATATAAGTGTAGCTTTTGCATACATATCTTGTGCATGCATTAATAAACACATCCAACACATAATTCCTATATACTAACAATTGAACAAACAACACGATAAATTTTGTAAAGTATTTAATTGATAGCATATACAAATAGAGTAACACTATTTCATGAGTCACAATAATTCAATGAATTAGTTATTACACCTAGATCATCACAATTGAATTAGGAATTTAATGCTGAAGAAATAATAAGATAGGAATTAAGGTTATATGAATAAAATACAATAACACTTTCAAATACTTCAAACACTATCTTCCTAACCTACTTTCATCTTTTAGATCCTATTCCTCATCTACTGGACAATCCTGGATCATCAAATCTATTTACCTAGCTCCCATATGGAATTTCTAAGTGGAAGTCTTGACAACATTGACAAATTTTCTTTAGTAAGCTACTCGCAGTTGTCATCACTTGTTTATGGGAGTGTGACCTAAAACTTATCTCCCACAAATTTAAGTTTCAAAGGATAAATAATGAAAAATGACTCCACTCCTGATAGAATAAGTGTTAAACCATATGGTGGATTACATTGTGGCATTTGTAATGGCAGGGGAATTAGTGGGATTTACATCCTCTAATCCAGATATATATTGGTGGCCACATGCCTATTTCACTTGGACCCCCAACATTGTTTCTTTTAGTTTGCTTAAGTGTAGCACAATTTACTATTTTTGGCAGTTTTTCGGGTCTTGAACATCAAGAGCAATTTTGAGGTGTTAAACGACATTTTTTTTGGAAAATGGGAAAAATAAAAATTTATGCCAAGGGGTTCAGATAGTTATTTCTAATGAGCTATCATACATGTCAAACGAAGATCGTATGCCAAATTTACTACCTGTGGAAGTTTATGTACCAGTTTACCTCAATGGGGCCCACAAACTTTTGGCGCTTCATCTCCTAGGGTTAGGTTTTTGGAAGTTTAGGGTTTTCCATTGTTTATAAATAATAAATAGGCCTCTAAGCCTCATTTTAACATACTTTAGAAGGCATGTAGCCCCCACATATATTCTAAGAGATAAACTACCATTGTAGGAGCTAGTTTATTTCCATTCTGCATGTAAACAATTTTCAATACTTTGTTGTTAATGAATTGAAGTTATGTTTTCACTGTAGCTCTACGTTTCTATTTATATTTGTATTTCATTTTTTTTTGTCATAAATTCAGATCAATGTCATCAAAGAGGTCTAATCTATTTTTTTTCTATGCATGTCCTCAAAGAGGTTGGGGTATAAGGAGTTAGGGTTTGAACTGGTTGAACCCTTGCAAGACTGGCCTCATTGTACTCAACAACCTCCCATGGCGGAAGAGAAGAAAAAAGAGGGAGCAAGAGATCCTTTAAAAATATTTTTTGAAGAAACCCTAATTAGAGAAATTTTGAGGTATAAAATGGGTCTCCTAAGGAATATTATAAAATAATAATGGAAATAATAAAATAATATTAGATTACATCATCAAAATTTTAGAGGCAAGAAAGGAAAAACTACTTTTCAACTTATATCCCTATGGTTTTATTTAAATTTCAAGGGGGGGAAATCGTTTTATGCATAATTTAATTCCTCATCCAAAGAATACCCATGTTGCATACTTTTGCTAGACCTTGCTGCATGAAAAATGGGAAATACATGAAAAACGTGATTGCAATCAATTTTTTAATGTATTTCTCATTTTTAGTGTAGAAAAGTCCAGCAAAAGTATGCAACATGAGTAATTCTTGGATGGAGAATGAAATTTTGCATCCAACGAGTGCTCCCACTTGAAATTTGAATAAAGCCACAGGGAGATAAGTTAAAATGCGTGTTGAAGAAGTAGTTTTTTTATTTTTTTAAATTTTAAATATTTTTACTTTGTTACTCCAGAAATGGTGAATCATCCCCCATGGTTGACATCATCATATTAAATGCTATTTTTTCTTATAAAGTTTTTTTTAGTTGTACTTTTTTCTTTTAGGGCCCATTTTTGACCTTAAAATTTCTTTAATGCGAGCTGTAAAGGAACGAGATGATGGATAACTTTGACCAGATCCTTCTGTGGATGCCCACAGAGTATGCATATTCATCCAACAACCACCTTGGAGGCACTACTCCCTTTAAGGTACAAGTCAACTTTGAAATTCCCATATTTGAAGGCCAAATATATGAAAATGCCATAGATAAATGGTTAAATCTGTTAGAAGGATATTTTCCAGTTCATGATTTTTACAATAGGTAAAAGATTATTTTTTCACTCCTTAAATATTCCCCCCATGCCAAGGACTGGTGGGAATCCTATTGTGAGCAGAGGGACGAGAATGAACCCTCACTATTTTCAACCACACCCACTTGGAATTATTTTCAAGACACCATCAAAGAATAATATTACCCTGTCGAGAGCTACGAAGATAAGTACATAAAATGGACCACACTACGGCAGGGAAGGGATCAAGATGTGCCTAAGTTCACAAATATTCTTCTTACCCTTCACAAAAAGTTGGGTATAAACTATTCTGAGCGGAATATGGTACTCAATTGCTGAAATTCACAAATTTTCTTCATAAACTTCACACAAAGTTGGGTATAAAATATTCTGAGCGGAATATGGTACTAAATTACTGTGACTATATACACAAATAAATCAAGGATGAGATGGAGTTTCTGGACTTCTCCTCACTTGGTGCTTCCTACTAATATGCTATCAAAATCAATAAAAAATTTAAACCTCAGAAGCAAGACTTTGCATCTGCGAATATGAAGCAAGGAAAAGGTTCCCCAAAACCAAATAACAATGGACAAAGCCAAGGCGGGGTGACCTAGGAAAACCCATCAAAGCCTCCACCAAATAATAACACCACAAATACGAAGAAGGACACAGGGAAGTGGTGTGAGTTCCACAAGAGCCCCATTCACAACACAAGTGTTTGTCGTGCCAAGAAAACATTGGTGGTTGAGTTTAAGGATTTATATCAGATGCATGCTATGACACCGAGTCAGACCCCGACAAGGGGAATGACAAAGGGAAGCATATTATTGATGCAAATCACAACGCCACTATTGCTAACACTAAGGTCCAGAAGAGCGATCCCATAGGTCCTGAGGAAGGGGAGCGTCTCTTCCTGTCATAGATGTGGATGAAGGGGTATCTGCTATAGTTCATTGTCGATAATGGGAGCCAAAATAACCTCATATTAGAAAAGGTCATTAAGCGGTCAGACCAACTGACCACACTGCATCCACAACCATACACTACTGGGTGACTCCACCAAGGATAAGATATCCGTGTTAGCGAATAATGTCTTCTTCCGTACAACATCAAACTATTCACAGATGAGGTATTGTGTGATGTTGCTCCTCTTGAAGTTTGTGATATATTATTAGGCTAACCATACTCGTGGAAGTGTCATGCTGTGTATGAGTCCATGCCTCATAAAACTATTATTATTTTTGGAAATAAATTATACATGATACTAGAGGTATCCCTTCTTACCACCATCTCTTTGATATTTTTAAGTAATGCAGTAAGATAATTTACGAGACATGGATTTTTTTTCTTTTATTTCTGATTCGCTCTCATAGTAAGGGGAATATTGTGGCCACATCCGTGCCCCCCATGAACAAATCCTCCATGCAACATAAGTGGGTGGATAAGGTCATGAAAGAATACATGGACACCTTCTCTACACCCAAAATGGTACCCTTGCACTTTCAGGTCAAGAATTTGATTGATCTAACTCCTGGAGTACCTCTACTAAGTGGGATGATATACCACCACTCCATTCTAGAAAATGAAGAGATCAAGAGGAAGATCAAGGAGCTGCTGCAAAAAGGGCACAACCGAGCAAGTTCCTCACCTTGTGGGAGCTCGATTGTACTGGTATAGAAGAAGGATTGAACAAAAACACTGTAAAAAAAAAGTATCTAATCCCACAAATTTATGAACTTAACCAACTCAAGGGGGCCAAGTATTTCAGTAAGATCGATTTGAAGTCTGGTATCACCAGGTTCCAATAGAGTCCACAAATATATGGAAGATTTCCTTCAAATCCAAGGAGTTCCTTTTTGAATGGTTGGTCATGGATTTCGGGTTGAAAAATTCTCTTGAAAGTTTTATTAGGTTGATGGATGACATATTTATGTCCTTCACCAACTCGTTCATGGTTGTATATTTGCAAGACATCCTATGATCTTCAACACGATTTTGGAAGAGCACTTGAAAAACATTCGACAGGTCCTTCAAACCATGAATAAACATAAATTATGTGCCAACTCATATAAATGCACCTTTGGCATGAACCAGGTAAGATACATGGGTTACATCATAGATGAGAAAGGTGTGCATGTGGATCCGGCTAAGATATAAGTCATTCGAGATTGGCCATCCCCAACCACTCTAACATATCTTCACAAGTTTTTGGGCCTTGCCAATTTTTATTGGAGGTTTGTGTTGGGATTCTCCCATTTCACTTGGCCTTTGAGTCAAGTTACAAAGGGTGGGAAAAAATAAAATTTCTATTGGTCTGAGTCCCAAAAGAAGGTGTTCGTTGAGCTGAAGCACCACCTCTTCTCTGCACTTTTACTCACATTTCCATACCTACAATAACCATTTGAAATTAAGAAATATGCCTTCGACTATGCTATTGGCGTAGTCCTCAGTTAGCAAGGGAATCTGGTGGCATATCATAGTGAGAAAATTTCTGATACAATTCATAAGTACCCCACCTATGATAAAGAGGTATTCTATCATGCAAACTTGTCAAAAATAGAAACATTATATTTTGGGGAAGGAGTCTATCATCCACACAGATCACCAACCTATTTAATTTCTACATACACAAGGGGAGTTACATAATGATCACCATCAGAAGTTGTCTACATATTTGCAACAATTCCACTTGAAAATTAAATACAAGAAGGGAAGCACCAATCATGTTGGAAATTGCCTCAATTAGCCCCCAATTCTAAAACTAATTACTGTTCTCAAATCTTGTGGCCATGAGACCTCTGGATGGTCGAAATTATACAAGAAGGATCCAGAGTTCACCACCATATATTAGATTCTAGTGGATGGAAATAAAATTCTAGATTTCCACCTCCAAGGCACATTATCATGCTACCTGGGCCACCTTTGTGGTCCTTCAAGAGAGCATGCCAAACTAATTTGGGAGGCGCACTACAATTGTATCCAAATACACTTTGGTGTGGATAAAACTGTGGCCATACTATATAAGTATTTTTATTGGCAAAAACTATGAAATATGTTGGAAAATATATTAGATCATGCACTGTCTGTGCCATCGCCAAGCCAACCATCAAGAAGAAATACCTGTACACTCCTTTGCCTACTCCCAACCAATCCTAGGAATCCATCTCCATGGATTATCTATCTAGCCTCCCTTCTACAAAGCATGGGAATGATTGTGTATTTGTGGTCGTGGACAAATTTTCTAAGATGACTATATTGGTGACTTTAAAGAAGAGTATCATAATAGAGGACACTTCCAAACTCTTCTTTGAATGAGTGTGGGTACATTTTGGGATCCCACAAACCATTATATCATTCTAGGATAATAGGTTCTTGAGCACATTTTGGTCGATCCTATAGACATTATTTGAAACCAAGCTCACCAAGTCATGAAATGCATTCCACTCCATACTGATAACCAGGAAAAGGTCGTCAACAAGATGATATTACACATACTACACATTAAAAATCCAAGAATCCATAAACCTGGGATACGATACTTACTTATGTGTAGGAAAATTATAAGAAATCTCTCCATAGATAGATTGACCACATTCCCTTTCAAGTGGGTCTGAAATTTCAACCATTGTGTCTAATTGATGTTGCCATGCCTCATGCGACTACACAGAAAAAATTCACACATGTATTGTCTAAGGTTGATAAAGAAATCACGTTTACTGAATGCATCCAACACATCTATCAACAGGTGCACAAGATCTTGGATAAGTCCAATGCAAAGTAAAAGCAGTGACATGATCAACATCGGGTGCCACATAAGTTTCAGGTGGGTGACAAAGTTTGTTTGCATTTGTAGAAATAGCGCATTACCAGAGCCCATCAGAAATTTCGACCACTCCGATATGGGCCTTACACCATCACAAAAGTTGTGGGAGACAATTCTTTTGAGCTTAACATTCCCGCATTCCTTGGCCTGCACCCAGTGTTCAATGTGGACCACCTTTGGCCATACTTTTCAGCATTGCTGGACACATAAAACATTGAAGAATAGATAACACCAACAAATATCAACCTAGATTACATGGAATAGGCCAAAATTGTTTGGATCATGGACACACAGATCAAGAACACTTGCCAAAAGAATATCCAACTATATCGAGTTGTCAAAGCTGTCCAGCTCGTGCACTAGGCAAAGTGGCTCACTAGGGATCAAGTTCAACAAAAGTTTCCCCATCTCATGGAGGCACTCAATGCAATGGGGACCATTACTTCCTAAGGGATGAGGACTAATTTAGTTGGATATTAGTGTCCACCCGCCTATTCCACTTGGACCCTCAACATTTTTTCTTTCAATTTCCTTAATTGTGGCATAATTTACTATTTTTGGTCATTTTTTGGGTCCTAAACTTCCTGAGCCATTTTGAGGCCCTAAACGATTCTTTTTTGGAAAACATGCAAAGTCATAGTGTAAGGCTTGAGTTTGTAGTCGAAATTTGTAGTCCTCAGATAAATATTTCTAATGAGTTATCATCCATGTCAAACAAATATCGTATTCCAGAGTTATGATATTGGGAAGTTGATGTACCAATTTACCCCAACGGAGCCCATCAAATGCGCTTCATATCCTAGGGTTAGATTTTTGGATGTTTAGGGGTTTTCCATTGTTTCTTAATAATAAATAGGTCTCCGAACCTCATTGTAACACATTTTAGAAGGCATGTATCCTCCACATATCTTCTCAAAGATAAGCTACCATCACTGAAGCTAGTTTATTTCCATTCAACATGTAAACAATTTTCAATACTTTGTTATTAATGAATTGAAGTTATGTTTTCGCTGTAGCTCTATGTTTCTATTTATATCTGTATTTCATTTTGTTCCTTCATAAATTTGGATCATCCTCCCAAGAATTAAATCTTTGGCTACATCAGTGCAATTGTGCCTTTATTTGATTAAAACATGTCGAATCTATTAATACAATAATTGTAGCTACCTTTGTTTAGCTGTCCCCTTTAGTGCTTAAAAATAAAATTTATTAATACTTGTGATTTAATTAATTTAATTACATGCTTCTATTACAAATTTATTATTCTCAAGATTCATATAGGATCCCCATATTTAAATTATAATATGCTAGTTTCACTACGAGTTAAAACCTAAACTCATTTCTTTTTTTCTTATGTGGTTCATAGACTCCAGATATTGGTGACCGCTATGTCCACAAAATATCTGTACAATGTAGATCCACCCAAGGGGATCACATCTTGTTGGCTTATCCACGAAGCGTGACCCCTAAGAGTGTCGAGAGAATTGAACTTGTGACCTCTCAATATCAAAGGTGCTTTAACAACAGGCACTCGACCAATTGAACTAACCCTCAGGGCTATTTCTAATTTTCTTGTTAAGTGAATATTATATTAAGATTCATATAAATTTTATAAATCCATGCATATAATTCCATGTGGAATATCTTGATAATTATAACCATCATTGACTTGATTATAATTCTATCTTGAGTGGTACAACACATGCCATCACAAAAAGTTTTCCATGCTTGGAAACATTGACTAATATATTACTAAATGATCACTATGTGGAGTAGTGATTTTCATGGTTTCTTAGGTCATTGATCTCAATAAATCACCTTCTTGTTAAGTAATAATATTAGATATTGACATGGTAAATGCCAAGTATATTAATATATTCATCATAGGGGAGGCACAATAGGTTATTTACCTGCAAGAGTATTACAAGTGCACACATGCTTAAAAGGTTACTATTTTATCATGTGATAGAGAACATCTCCAAATCAAGAATAAGTTTCCTATTAGGGCCCATCCCATACCATATTCTACAATTACGTGACTTTAAGATAGTTTTTTCTCGTAATTGAAGTTAATATATCTCAATTTCATATCCTTTATAATTTATCTAGTAGTTACTATCTTTAGTCCCTATCCATTTTTTGTTCCACCACTAATGTTTTTAAAGTTCCTTCCTCTTACAATGAAATAAGTTCAGTAGTGAGATGAACATTCTCACATTTTATCATTCGAATTGTAAAACGATTTTCGATTAATTAATTGGTTAATTTCCCCTGAGTGAACATCATAAAATTTTACATTGAGTATGAATTTTTCCTTGTAGTTTTTATCTAACTACAATGTCATCTTCACATAAGGTGGTGGTAGATCATATCGCCATAATTTATTAGTAATAAACTCAAATTTAATTTAACAAATAAATGCATAACTGAGCATAAAATTGGTCACTATAACATCAACCATTAGCGATTAATCCAAATACCATACCAAAAACCATAATGTAATTGTAACACCCTCCTCCCACATTTACCACTCGACCATAGATTGGGATGAACCAAATATTTCTTTCATCTAATCACCCCGATGCCATATTCCAAGCATGAATGTGGCATCTCATGGAATAAACCAACCAAAACCAAACCAGGGCTTCCAGAGGCCAAATCACCTCAACCCTAAACTAGTGATTCCACCTCACGATTAGACATCAATAAACATCACCAGACAGGTCTCTACCCAAGCTGTCTAGGGCTCCAGAGCGTTTGTTCCAACCAGGGATTCCAGGACTAGTAACTCAACCCAGAGCTGCTGCCGGACTTCCGGAGCATTTTTCCAACCAGGGCTTCCAGGATTAGTAACTCAACCACCAAGGTATTCCAAAGAATTTGTACAAGCAAGGATTCTAGGAATAGTAAATAAACCCACCAAGGGATTCCAGAGAATTTATCAAACCAAGACTTACAGGACTAGTAAATCAACCCAAGATGTTACATGGATTCTAGAGCGTTTGTCAAACCAAGGCTTCCAGGAATTAGTAACTCAACCCAAAACCATAAGGATCATGAGTGCCAAATATAAAAACAAAGGTAAACCCACGACACCATGGCTATCAAAGAAATGGAAAGGCTAGGAAAAACCACTGCCAATCTAGGAAATACTCCATACCAATGACATATCACAACCAAGAAACCACATGCATGTGCCATGCATGCCAAAAATAGCAATGAAATAAAACATGCAACTTGGTACCTGAAAGCAAAGCCTGATGTAGCTGCTAATACCGCTATCCTCTTGCACTTTCCTGCTTTTCCTTTGCCTTCTTGCTCCAAATCCCAAGTATGCCACAACCCTCCAAGAGTACTCCAAGAAAACTATAAGTGTCCAAGAGTATGAGAGAGAGAGAGATAATAGAATGAGCGTTCCAAATACTAAAATGGAAAAATTTGTGAACTGATCCTCATAAGCCTTTTTGTCATAAAGGCCTATATTTTCTTCATTTTCCTCCTCACGTGCAACCTGTGAGCCTTCACTGTATTTTTCTCCAATTTTTCATTATTTTCATAAATAAATGCCAATAAATGTCAATTTGTCTTTCCCAAGCCTTTTCCATTTCCTTTTTCCAATTTCCATAGCCATTAATTAATCAAAAGTGATCCTCGTCACTATGTTTTTTTCCAACATTCATCTTGGAATATGTGTCCCATGACCTTGGTTATAATTTTTCCTTTATTAGCTTTATTACATGTATTTTTGACCAGGGATGTTACAGAACCCTCCCCCTTGGGGGAACACCATCCTCGGTGTTCAATTACACATATAAACCAATAGAAAACATGCTTCCCATGGATTTTTATAATATAACTCGATGCAACATTTACATTGTATCATACTTCTGAAAAAAAAAACCAACATATCATGAACACCATATGCTTATTGGAGCTTTATAACACAATTCAATGCAGTATTTACATACATATACATAGAGATGACCAAAACACAACATCAAAACATACCAAAACTGCTTTTCCTTAACAGAAAAAAAAGAAGTATACATAGGTCACATTTGATCAACCATCTCCCATGTAGCTTCATCGGGCCCAAAGTGCTTCCATTACACTTTAACCTGCTCAATTTCTTAGTTCCAGAGCATGAGAATATTTCTATTCAAATTGCACTGAGGTTCCAGTTGAAATTCAAATTTTGGTTCCACTTCCAATACAAACCAATCAATCAGATTATCAACATCTTTAAGATACTTCTTAAGTAATGACACATGGAAAACATTGTGGAATTTCACTATCGGAGGCAATGCAAGTCGGTAGGCTATTAGTCCAATTATCTCAAGAATATTTTAAGGTCCACAATATTGAGGTGCCAAATTGGCACATGATCCGATAATCAAGGATATATTCTTCGGCTTGATGCACAAGTACACCTATTCCCCAACCTGAAACTCCTTAAACACCTTGTGTTGATCTGCATAAATCTTCTGTCGATCCCGTGCTACCTTTAAATTTTGCTTGATAACCTGCATTTCTTATTCCATATCTGCTAACATGTTTGGTCCAATCAATACCCTGTTAACTGGATCACTCCAACTTATAGGAGTATTACAACTCTGCTTATAGAGTGCCTCAAACAGAATCACCCTCAGAGACTCATGATTCCCATTGTTGTAAGCGAACTCAACTAGTGGAATATACTCTTCCCACTTCTACTGCTGATGCATCACATACGTCCTCAACATGTACTCGAAAATATTGTTGACCCTCTCCATATGTCCAAATTTTTTTGGATTATAGGTTGTATTGAAGGCCAAATCTGTACCCAAACCTGCATACAACTCTTTCTAAAACCTAGAAGTGAACTTAGCATCCCTGTCGGATACAATCTTCTTCGTTACACCATGCAAACTCACTATATCTCTGATGAAGACCTGTGCTACATTATTTGCTGAATAAGTAGATGTCACTTGAATGAGGTGCACTACCTTAGTCAACCTGTCAACTGCAACCATAATAGAATCATGCTGTTTAGATGTCCTCAAAAAACTTGTAATGAAATCCATGGAAATGACCTGCCATTTCCACTCTGGAATTAGAATCGCCTGTAGTAATCCACCTAGATGCTTACCCTCTACGTTTTGCTAGTTTAAAATATAAGCACCTAGCCACAAAATCTGCCACTTATTTCCTCATATTCAACCAATAGTAGAACTTCTTCACTGCTCTCAACGTTTTCTGATATCCTGGGTGACCTGCATATGGTTTAGTAGGAAATTATCTCAAGATAACCTTATTGAGATACTGTTGTTTGACACATATATCTTGTCACTAAATATAACAAATCCATCCATTGTGAGGCCATAGTCCACATCCTGATCACATGTACCCTGCTGTAACCTATGCATAATCTCCCTATACCTATCATCCTGTTGAACTGGCTGTAAGATTCAATCTTGTAGATATTTCCCATATGAAATCAAAGATGCAATGTGATTTACCTTTACTCTTATGCTAAGAGCATTTGCAACCCTGTTCTCTTTACCTTTAATGTACCTAATCTTAGAGTCGAACTCAATGATCGTGGTCAACGATATAGCTTGTCTGGAATTCAGATTCAATTGGTCAAATAAGTACCTCAATCCATTGTGATCACTCATAAATACAAACCTCCTTCTAAGAAGATAATGCCTACACATATTCAATTCTTGAACGATAACTAACAACTCAAGGTCATGTGTCACATAGTTCTTCTCATTCTCATTCAATTTCCTTGATTCATAGCACACTACCTGTCCTTCCTGCATCAAGAATCCACCAAGTACCCTGTTGCAAGAATCGATAAATACCACAAAATCTTTGTTCGGATATGAAATATTTAAAACTAGAGCATTAGTAAACAATTGCTTCAACTGCTCAAAATTGGATGCACATTCCTCTTTCCATTCAATTTTCTTACCTTTCCTCTACAATAATGTAATAGGATAGGAAGTCTATGAGAATTTCCTAATGAACCTCCTGTAGTAACCTACCAACCCCATAAATGACCTTACCTCATCCACATTCCTAAGAGATTCCCACTCCATGATAGCCCATATATTTTTTGGATCTATTGCAATACCTTCATTAGAAACATGCCCCAAATAATGTACCTCTGTCTAAAATAAACTGCATTTACTAAGCTTTACATACAACTTATTCTCTCTTAACAATATCAACACTGTTGCTAAGTGTTATATATGCTCTTCCTCATTCTTAGAATATATCAATATATCATCAATGAATACAATAAAAAACTTATCCAGATAGAAATGAAACACACTATTCATCAAGCACATAAAACTAGCTAGAGAATTAGTCAAAGCAAATAGAAATACAACAAACTCATAATGCCCATAATTGGTCTAAAAATAAGTCTTGTAAATGTCATCTTCTTTGATGCGTACCTGATGGTATCCCGATCTCAAGTCAATCTTCAAGAACGCTGCTTCTGCCTTGAACTGGTCGAACAAGTCATCAATTCTCAGAAAAAAATACGTGTTCTTAATGGTCACCTTGTTCAACTTCCTGTAATCGATGCAAAACCTAAGAGTGTCATTCTTCTTCTTCACAAACAAAATTGGTGCACCCCAAGGATATAAACTTGGCCTAATGTATCCCTTGTACACCATTTCCTTCAACTGCAACTTCACCGCCACTAACTTTGATGTGCTCATCGTGTATGGTACCTTTGATGTTGGTGCTCCCTAGTACCAACTCAATAGAAAAGTCCACTTCCCTGTGAGGCGGTAACTCTAGAATCTCTATTGGAAACACATCATAGAACTATTGATGTTATAGGAAATTTTTTCACATCCTATCATTGAGCCTCCTGATGGGATCAATCGACATCCTATTCCCCCTTGTCATCATTTTTCACAAATTCGTAAGCATGTACTTTTCATCCCCCAGAGTTTCAACCCTAACCTGCATCACATGAGTGATTTTTAGGTCTAACGCTCCCTATATTCGTACTGGGGTGCGACCATATATAGGTTGCTCCACTATGGAAAGTGTTGGTCACTAGCAGGTTGCTCCCCTTTTCACCTGCTTTGGTTCTAGAAATATAGGAGAATGATCGGGATTTCGAAAGCTTCACTTTCTAGGAGTTTAAAAAAGTTGTTTCAACCGCTTACCTTGGATTAAACATTAAGATCCTATCCTACCCTAATTTGGAGTTTTCACCACTTATACTTTGATCCTATCCTACCCTACTTTGGAGTTTTCACCACTTATCCTTTGATCCTATCCCTCCATCAAAAGTAGATCTAAAACCTTATAATGGTAATTGGATAAGAACTCCCAACTTACCCCTCTCTCCTATATATTTTACATATTACCTATGCAAAGGTTAGAATGATAGAGAATGAATGAATGGTTGGATTTTGGAGAGAGTTTACCCTTTTGCTATTATAGTGAGTGGTTATTATCTCATGCATTAGGGTGATTGGAGGTGCACATTGTGACAAGGAAAGGACAAGTCAACAACTTGCAGGAGATCTTCTATAAGATCAACTGCTACTTATGGTTGTAATATCCTTCTATTTATATCAATGCAAATAATTATATGTTTTAATATATGTGATGTTATTTCATGTATTTAAATACCATTTTGATCTATTGAATAGAGTATTTAGATGATACTGCATAGATCTCATAGTTTCTTGGCCTGTGTTCTTTGACTGTGCAGGTTCTAATTTTGGCAATCAGAGATGGAATTGGAGCTTCCAAGATTAATAAGGAGTGAAGCATGAGACAGGTTCCAAGTAGGCTTCACTCCCTCATCTATTTAATTTAAGGAAAAGCATTAAGTTCCTTGCCTCTCTGTTGTTCTAAGTTGACCACCAAACCTACGGTAGATACTTTTGTTTGCAATCGTAAATCCTGTATAACATATTGGCGACCATATTGGGGAATGAAGTATTCCCTTGGTGATTTTCCTTGTCCATTATGTTTTATTACCTCCTTGACATACCTTTTTTCTATCATCCAACCAAGAAAATACATAAGAAGTGGTTTCATTCAACTTTTTTGTAATTCTTGTGTCAAAATCTTCTTTCCTAGTCCCAACGCTCCCCCAATGCATCTGACAGAGCATTTCACCTCACTTAGGACCAATATGTACCAGCGTTTCAAAGCACTGGTGCCTCCTTTGCATCGACGTTGGCCCCTGTTTTTGCTCAAAATTTGCCTTAGTTTTGAGCCTCTTTTTCATCATCTCGCTTCTTGTTGAACTTCCCCGAGTCTTGAGTGTCTTGTGGTCTCTCTAAAACCTCCATTTGGTTTTCATTTTTGTTAGTTTTCCTTTGGTAAAAATTGGTTTTGATTTTTCTTTGTTCTTATCATTTGGTCGCTTGCAAACTAATTTAGTTTGATTTCTGATCACTTGGATGAATTGTTGTTTGAGTCCTCATTCTGAAAAGTGTAATTGAATAAATAATTGAACATTTGCATCTTAGTTTTCTTCATTCTAAAAAATCAAGTGTGGTGAAAAGAAAAATTGTGCATTGGAATTAAGGGTTTTGTATGTGCATTCGTATAGGAACAATTGCATTGAAATGGAAATTTCATCTTACATCTTGTTTGCTGCATCTTGATTGTTTCTTTCCTTCCTTAGCTATATTTTCCTTAAAAGAGAAAATATTCCTATTTTCTCATGTTATATTTTCATTTTAGGATATTTAGGTGAAATTCTTGGTGATCCCAAAAACTATAATTTAATCAAAGATAAACAATAAAATTTATTGAATCAACCTAAGGAGCATTTGTAACATTAATGCAAACATTTAGAGGTCTAGGCTAGAGACATGTTCCGACGTCGTTAAATGTAGGAGTTGTCATTGTTTTCCAGCGTTGCATCCCATGGGTGAAATCCGGTTCCGCGTATGTAAGTGTATAGGATCGTTCTCCATGTACCTCTAGGTATATCAAATGGCGATCCATGCATAAAAAGTATATGGGAATGCTCTCATCGAACAATTACGCATTAGACAACACTATTACAGACTACACTCCTACATACCATCGAGTATATTTTGGGAGTCCCCTATAGGTTGATATCCATCCATAGGTAACCGAGTCTACGTCCTTGTATACCGTGATACACCAAACACAACATTCAAGGAGATTGGTTGCCGTATATTAAGTCCTTGGCTCGCCAAGGTGTATATTGCAGTTCACGGTTTCTTGGTAATCCTTAACGCCTAGATTACCATTTTTTAGATTTATTTCTTTTTGGTGTTAATAAAATTTATTATCCAATGTGGAAGAAAAAAAATCCCCGTCCCTGTTGTTCACGTAGAATGAAAAATAACCCTCCTCTTCCTCCACATGCTATTCCTAACCGACGTGAAAAACATAGAAAAACAAAAACTACCAAATCAGGAACTTCATGCACTACTTTTGGCCCTCCTCTTGATCCTGATCCACCAGAATCATCTATCCCTTTGAGTTCTGAACCCGAGATTACATATACTCCTGTTGGTGACACTGACACAATTGAAATAGAAGTCCCTAAAATTTTGTTACCTGAGGTCATTGAACCTAACCTTCTCGAGTTAGACACATTTTTTCCTGAAGTTATTGAACCCAAGGAGCCTCAACCATCTTCACCTGATTCTTAGGGACCTTCCTCTTCTCTTCCTTTGTCTAACATAGAACCAATATACCTTGGACACGACAGATAACCTCTTCCATACATATTCATGAGTATTGAAGAGATCCCTCAAGAAGAGCCTCATCCTTCTAGTTCTATTCATTGGGAAGGAATTCATTTTTATTAACCGATCCTCTTCCACCTCTTCAACCTACGACACAATATCCTTTACCTGATTCTTTGGGCCTATCCACGGATCTTATGTGGAAATATTCATTGGTATTTTTAACCATGACTGGAACTCATTGAAACTCCCAACCCGTGTCCACCACTGTGGTTGAGACACCAAGTGTCGCTTCCTCATCTATGTTCATGATATCATCAAAAAATCATTTGCATGGTGGCCCGTCCTTCCCTCCCAGTTATTAGTCATTATTTGGTAACTTTTCTGGTGCAGATTCTAGTCCTTGGACATCTCCCATGTCATCTAATTCAGGAATAATGTCTAGTACTTATCTTATGAATTCCACATAGTATTCTCCTCTTCCTCCAAATACACCTATAATAGAGCAGCAGCCTGGTCCTGATATCAATTGACAAAGCTAACCTCAACAACCTAATTCTCCTTATATTGGGTACCTTCTATTTGGATCACAGTTTCCTCCATCATCCTCTCCTCCTTTTCCAGGGGGAAACCCGTTGTTGATATGCCTCAATATGGTAACCCGCCTAATTTTAGTCCGCCTTATCCTGGAATGGATACTAGTGTTTGGAAAACTACTTAACCCATTCAACCTGGTTCATTTTGGGATTGATTGCTGAATCCTCAAACTGCACCATCCTCATCACAAATTCCTATCTATCCATTAACACCTCAAAAATCTCAAATATGTGTGAGCCAAACTTTATATCCTATTCCAACGGTATCTAGTTCTCTCCGGATACCGCTTAGTCAAACTGTACAAGGTGCCTCATCTTTTTAATCGCTTGCGCAAGGTACTCCCCAAGTTTCGGTAGGTAAAATTCTTCAAAAATTGGCACAATATCAAATGAACCCACCATACCAGGGGGAAATACAAACCTCTATCGAGAAACAATATGGACTACATCAAACACCTTTTCAAAGCCAAAAAATCCAGACCCTGTTGGAAATACTGAGAGGGGGGCGTGGGGGGTGAATTATTATTCCTTTCAATTAGAGCATTAGTTAATTGTTGTGTAACCAACTCCAAAAATAGAAGAAAAGAGATATCAACGCCTTAGAAATGAGCCACTTCGAGGGGGCAACCTCCAATACATTACATAAATGAACAATTCTTGGATGATACAATTTACAAAACCTCCTTTCTATATATAGGAGTCCATGGGGCCATAATGTAATCCTAGTGGGCCACAATGTAATCCTATATATTTGTACAATGATAGCAGTAAATAAGAGGAACACAAATGCACACAGTTTTTAAGGTGGAAACCCACTCCGGGACAAAAACCACCTAATGCTTTTCTAATAATTCTTTAATATTCAACTCCAATTGAAAATAAAGCTCCAACTTCCTAGAATCTAGAAAAGCATTCTTCTCCAGCTCCCACTGGATGGACACTCCAATGCTCGAGATTCTTTAGTAGTCAATTGAACGGATGCCCCAACACCTAATGAGCTACAACTCACCCTAGCACCACCCTACCACCCTATAGAAGAATAAAAGAAGAATGGACTCCCGTACCAGGGAAAATGGTCCACTTTACAATGATATAGAATGATGTAGAAGAATAATATATACTAGACCATAACCCCAACTTTGATACAACCACCTAATGATGATCCTAGACCTCCCAACACTACCTCTTCAACCCTTGGCAGATAGACACTAGTACAATTTGTACAATAATGTATTTACAATGATACCTTTACAATGGTTGTATGATGTGCTGCCCACTTGAAGACTTCATATGATGAAATTATTGCTGCTGTTATGCACCTTGGTTGCTGCTCTTGTCATGCTACCATCTTCTGCACCTTTCTTTGCTTTCTGCTGTAGAAAGTCTGGTCCTTTGCAACCCTTGACAACACATGATCTAGATTTTTCTTGCCTTCTAGGAGCTCGATATTTAATCTGGTGTATCTCTATCATTTCAGATCCTAAATATCTTATTTTTAGTCTTCTAGTATTCCTCTGAGTCTTCTTTCCAATGCCACAGGTCTGACCCAATTTGGATTCTTCAAGAGAGAGTTATACCCAATTTCTCACACTGTCCTAATTATGGATTGTTTCAGAAGAGTGAACTTGTACGACGTGACACATGTCATTGTTTCTTAATTTTCCTCTAAAATTGATAGAGAGAAAACTACAGACTATGTACTATTTTTCACTTTTTACAGAATTCCAATCCGATACTCAGAGAGAGAGTTATGACGATTTTACCAAGGTCACTTCTTTGAGATGAATTTCAGGAGCCTGCAAAAACCCTTACTTCCACAGATCATATCTCCAAAAATGTTGCGCAAATTGATCTAAATTTTTTACTACAGCTTCCTCAGGATTTTGGCTTCGCCTCATAAAAATTTCAGCTTTTGAGCCTTCGTAGAAAAAACTTTAGAGTGCAAATTCCACGATGACCTGTTTCAGATGGCCAAATCCCACACATAAGGAGGAAATGAAGATCAAAATTTATATGAATGCTTAAGTTGAGAGGGGCTTCAACAAGTGAACGTGGGAGGGATCTTAGGAGCTTAAAAAATATTAATTATGAATTTTCAATGACCCATGCTCCAACCCCATAGGGTTTTAGCCTACTAACTGGGGGTACAAACTCAAACATGAATATCTCTCAAACCATGAAGAATTAAATGGCATGCCATATATCAACGGAAACATATCGAAAAGTAGAAACCATCAAAAGCATTATTGACCCAGAATATATTAATTTGGTAAGTCAAAATTCCCATGCAATATTGGGTTAGCCCCTGGTGCTGCTTGGGTTGACATCAATGACAACCGCTGATCAACAATTCCCCCCTTTAGCATTGATGGCAACACAAGTAATCCCCCTGCGATCATGAAACCTCTTCCTAGAACATTCTCTCCCCCTTTGACATCAATGGAAAAGGGTAACTCCCCCTAAAACACAACCATCCTGCGGACCTGTACACACTTCCACTCCTGCTGACACACAATTGTCCTGCAGACCTGTACACACTTCCACTCCCGCTTTATATTATTGAAAAAGGAAAATCTAATGAGAACTTGGGAGAATCCCAAGATTTTGACGAAGATATTCAAATGCTTCACGAGGTAAAGGTTTAGTGAAGATATCAACAATTTGTTCTTTTGTACAAACATACTCAAGTTTGATATTCTTTTCAGCGACTTGTTCTCTAACAAAATGATATTTGATTGGAATGTGTTTTGTTTTTGAATGCATGATAGGATTCTTGGAGATGCTGATGGCACTAGTGTTGTCACAGAATATGGGAATAGGCTCACTGAATTGTACTTGAAGATCTTGCAAATTTTGTTTCATCCAAAGGACTTGAGTACAACATGATGATGCTGCAATGTATTCTGCTTCCGCTGTAGATAACGAGATTGAAGTTTGCTTTTTGCTCAACCATGATACGAGACAACCACCTAGATAGAATGATGCTCCACTAGTACTCTTACGATCATCAACACTTCCTGCCCAATCTGCATCTGTAAAGGCTTGAATAATGAGATTGTTACCCTTGGGATACCACAAGACATATTCTTCTGTGCCCCTTAGATATCGAAGAATTATTTTGACAGCAATAATATGTGATTCTTTTGGTGCTGCTTGGAATCTTGCTACGTGTTCAATTGCTTGCATAACATCTAGCTGAGAGGTTGTTACATATAGAAGACTACCAATCATAGATTTGTACAACTTCTGATCCACATCCTTAGATGATTCGTCTATGCTCATTTTGCAACCTGTTACCATTGGAGTAAGGACGGGTTTGCAATCTTCCATTTTGAATTTCTTGAGCATTTCCTTGATGTACTTGGCTTGACATATAAATATTCCTTTCTCTTGCTGAGATATTTGAAGCCCTAAGAAGTATGTCAGCTCTCCAAGTAAAGACATCTCAAACTCACTTTGCATCTTTGTAGAAAAGTTCTTACTTAGTCGATCATCATTGCTACCAAATATTATATCATCCACATATACCTCAACAATTGTTAAATTATCTTTATATATTTGTCCATAAATATTGCTATCAACAATACCTTTCTTGAACCCTTGTTGACGTAGATATCCATCAAGACGAGCATACCATGCTTTGGGAGCCTGCTTGAGACCATATAGAGCCTTCTTTAACCTGCAGACATAGTCTTCTTTTTGTGATAGTAGAAAACCTTCAGGTTGTTCGATGTAAACTTCTTCTTCTAATTCTCCATTTAGAAATGATGACTTAACATCCATTTGGTAGACTTTGATTTTTCTTGAACATGCATAGGCGAGAAACATTCGGATGGCTTCCATTTTAGCAACTGGTGGATATGTTTCGTCGAAATCAATTCCTTCCACTTGTGCATAGCCTTTGAAAACCAATATTGCTTTGTTTCTGGTAACCTGCCCATCTTCATTCAATTTGTTCCTGAACACCCATTTATTCCCAATGACATTTTTATCTTTGGGTTGTGGAACTAATTCCCAGGTGTTATTCTTCTCAATTTGATCCAATTCTTCATTCATAGCTGCTACCCAATGTTCATTTTGGTTGGCTTCCTCAAAACTACTAGGTTCAAAGGTTGCTAGAAAAGCAACGTGAGCTTGTTGTGATGAATGAAGCTGTTGACCTTCATTTATGTCACCAATGATTTGATTTGATGGATGGTTCTTTTGAATGCACTCTTTTGTTCTCCTTGGAGGAACTTCTTCTTGTTGTTCTGGTATATCTTGATGATCATTGTTTACTTCTTCCTCGTTGATATTTGCTTCTTGTTCTACAATTTTATCTGTGTCTTTTTTAGCTTCTGTCTCAAGTTTCAAAGATTCTAGATCCTCATCATTACTCGCTAGAACACCATCTTCGTCAAATGTAACATTTATACTCTCCACTATCTATTTTCGTCTTAGATTATAGAATTTATAAGCCTTTCTTTTGCGTGAGTAACCAACAAAGATACCTTCATCAACACGTGATTCAAACTTAACCAAATTTTGATCTTCTCTTTTGATATAACATTTGCTTCTGAAGATTTTGAAATATTTTACATTAGCTGGTTTTCCTTTCCATAATTCATATGGAGTCTTGTTACAATTATTTCTGAGAAGACTTCAGTTGATAATGAAGACTACCGTATCAATTGCTTGAACCCAGAATTTTTCATCCAATTTTGAGTCCTTCAACATTGTTCTACCCAATTCCTGTACAGTTCTATTCTTTCTTTCAGCAACTCCATTTTTCTGAGGTGTTCGTGCTGTTGAAAATTGCCTTTTTATTCCATTTTCGTCACAGTATTGCGAAAATAATTTGGAAGTGAATTCTCCACCATTATCTGATCTTAAACACTTTATTTTCAAATCTGTTTCATTTTCAACCAACTCCTTGTAGATCTTAAGGCACTCAAATGGTTCAGATTTTTTCTTTAGGAAATTGACGGCTGTCATCCTGGTATAGTCATCTATCATAAACATGAAATATAATTCTCCGTCTAAGCCTTTTATTCTCACAGGACCACATAGATTAGTGTGTATCAATTCCAATGGATGTGATGAAAAGTGTTCTTTTGTTTTAAATTGGAATTTTGTCTGCTTGCCATGCCGACATGCCTCACATAGTGTGTTGGAAGGTTTTGAGATTTTCGGCATTTCTCATACTGCTTCCTTTTTGCTTATCCTAACAATATTGTCAAAGTTTATGTGACCCATTCATTTGTGCCATAACCAACTTTCATCTTCTTTAGCTAGTAGACATGCTTTAGTTGCTTCATCCAAAACATATATGTCATTTGGAGCTCGACTTGCTGTAGCCACAGTTTTACCATATCTGCCTTTCATGATTTCATATTTTTTGGAGTTGAATAGCATTGTGTGTCCTTGATCACACATTTGTCCAACACTGAGCAGATTGTGATTCATGTTTTCTACCAATAGAAAATTCTTGGCTATAACATCTTTGCTTCCGAGAGTGACGGTACCTGATCCTATAACATTTGAAGATCCATCATTTCCAAAGGATATGGTTCCATCCTTCTTCTCTTTTAGAGATACAAATTTCCTTCTATCTCCAGTCATATGCATTGAGCAACCACTGTCAACATACCACACATCTTTATTTTTTTGAGCCTTGAGAGCGAGAGCACAATTATCAGTCTTCTTCTTCTTCCATGTTCGTTCATTCTGTGGCTTCGAAGATTCTTCTGGAGGATTTTCAAGTTTGCAGTCTCTAGCTATGTGTCCAAAGTTCTGACATTTGTAACATTCCATATTATTTCTTAAATGTTCAAATCTATTGATGTTTCGTTGAGCCCTGGGAGGTTCATATTTGAAGAATCTCTTGGAATTGTATTGGTTCATAGGGTACGTGCGACATTCTATAGCTTTATGACCAAATTTTCCACATGAATAACAATAGCCATGAAAAATATGTTGGTACCTGGATGAAAATCTTCGTCGAGGAATCGTCTTCCAAGGATGTGCTTGTGAATCTTGTCCAATGAAGTCTTCATGTATGTCAGATCTCATAGGTTCATTTTATTTTGTTGTAGAAGGTCCTGCTTCTTCTTCTTTGTAACCGAGGCCAGTTCTGTCGTTGTAAGATCTTTGATTGTTGATGAGTTCTTCCAATGCCCTTGAGCTGTTGGCATAATTTTGGACAATTTTTCCCTTCTTCACTTCCTTACGCAGTGAGACTACTTCCGCTTCTAATGCTTCCCTCTATTGGTTTCTTTCTTCCAACTTATTTTGAAGTGACTCTTCAATACATTTGTGTTCTTCAACCTCAATTTTGAGACCTTGAACTTGTTCTTCAAGAGTGTTGGAACGAATCTTCTCAGCATTGAGCTCTTTTATAAGCTTGATTTCCTCCTCATAAAATTCTTCTATGGTCAACCCTTCTTCTTCATTGTTTGATACTTCTTATTTATTGTGCTTGGCCATAAACAATACTTTCTCATTGGCTTCTTCTTTGTTGTCACTTTCTTCATATGATGATGAGCTATCTTCTTTAGAGAGAAAGTTCCTTTTGGATCCTTTCTTTTTGCCTTGCTTGTTGAATTTCTTAAAGCCTTTCTTTCCTTTTGAGTTTCCAATCACTTTTGTTCGGAAAATTTTCTACTAAATTCCCAACCTCATCACAACTGAAACATATCAATGGAATTTTACCTTTGAATTTTCCCTTACCATGTTTTAGTTTCTTTCTGCAATTGCTATATTCTTCGTCCGTAAAGACCTCTCTATCATCTCTCCTTTTCCACACTTCAGCAGTGTGCATGTCAGCTTCAATTAAGATTGTTTGTCCTATTTGTGTTTGTTTAGATGGCAACTAACTAGCCTAGATTTGAAGTAATCTCTTTTCTTCATATCAAGTCTCCCTTTATGCTATGAGAACCCATGTAATAAAATACTTTATTTAGGTTGTCCCGCCCTATGACCGTCAGAGCCTAAGACCTGATGGTCGCTTAAGCCATCAACTTTGGCAACTTTTCAGAATCTTCCTGGTGATAATAGTTTCTCAGTTAATCGGCTCCGCCAATCCTTCCATTGCTATTTCCATCAGCCGTATTTGAAAAGTATGCAACAATGGGCATCTTATTTCTACCTCAAGTTGCTTTTTATTTGCTCTATAGATTTGAAGCTTTGCTTCTTTGAAATTTGAGTCACCTGCATATATATTCTCAAGCTTGTCCCATACATTTTTGGCGGTTTTACAACCCAACACCTTATGATAAGCAGATTCAATAAGTCCACTGATAATAATATTCTTTGCTTTTGCATCATTTACCAAATTCTTCTTACCTTGTTCATTCGCGGTTGATGTAAATCCATTTTGAACAGTGTCCCATACTTCGTAACCTTGCGCCAAGAGATAGACCTCCATTCTTCCTTTCTAGAGTGCATAATTATTTTCATTGAATAGAGGTACACCATTATTGGTATGCTCCATGACCTCCTTCCAGCTGTTAAACTGCTACTGAAGGAACCTCCCTCTGATACCAATTGTTGGAAATACTGAGGGGGGGGGGTGAATAAGTATTCCTTTCAATTAGAGCATTAGTTAATCTTCAATTATTATCAGTGTTTTTACAATGATAGTAGTAAACAAGAGGAACACAAATGTACACAGTTTTTAAGGTGGAAACCCACTCCGAGACAAAAACCACCTAATGATTTTCTAATATTTCTTTAATATTCAACTCCAATTGAAAATAAAGCTCCAACTTCTTAGAATCTAGAAAAACATTCTTCTCCAGCTCCCACTGGATGGACGCTCCAACGCCCAAGATTATTCAGTAGTCAACTGAACAGATGCCCCAACACCCAATGAGCTACAACTCACCCTAGCACCACCGTACCACCCTATAGAAGAATAAAAGAAGAATGGACTCCCGTACCAGGGAAAATGGTCCACTTTACAATGATATAGAATGATGTAGAAGAAGAATATATACTAGACCATAACCCCAACTTTGATACAACCACCTAATGATGATCCTAGACCTCCCAACATTGCCTCTTCAACCCTTGGCAGATAGACACTAGTAAAATTTGTACAATAATGTATTTACAATGACTAAGTACATTGATACCTTTACAATGATTGTATGCAGTGCTGCCCACTTGAAGACTTCATATGATGAAATTATTGTTGCTGTTATGCACCTTGGTTGCTTCTCTTGTCATGCTACCATATTCTGCACCTTGCTTTGCTTTTCTGCCGTAGAAATTCTGGTCCTTTGCAACCCTTTACAACACATGATCTAGCTTTTTCTTGCCTTCTAGGAGCTCGATATTGAATCTGGTGTATCTCTGTCATTTCAGATCCTCAATATCTGATTTTTAGTCCTATATCAGTCCTCTGAGTCTTCTTTCCAATGCCACAGGTCTGACACAACTTGGATTCTTCAAGAGAGAGTTATACCCAATTTCTTACACTGTCCTAATTATGGACTGTTTCATAAGAGTGCACTTGTACGACATGCCACGTGTCACTGTTTCTTCATTTGCCTCTGAAATTGATAAAAAAAAACTAAATACTGTGCACTATCTTCCAATTTTTACAAAATTCCAATCCGATACTCAGAGAGAGAGTTATGACGATTTTACCAAGGTCACTTCTTTGAGATGAATTTCAGGAGCCTGCAAAAACCATTACTTCCATAGATCATATCTCCAAAAATATTGCGTAAATTTATCTAAAATTTTTACTACAGCTTCCCTAGGATTTTGGCTTCGCCTCATAAAAATTTCAGCTTTTGAGCCTTCATAGAAAAAACGTTAGAGCGAAAATGCCACGATGACCTGTTTCAGATGGCCAAATCCCATACATAAGGAGGAAATGAAGATCACAATTTATATGAATGCTTAAGTTGAGAGGGGCTTCAACAAGTGAACGTGGGAGGGAAATTAGGAGCTTAAAAAATATTAATTATGAGTTTTCAATGACTCATGTCCCAACCCCATAGGGTTTTAGCCCACTAACTGGGGGTAAAAACTTCAAACATGAATATCTCTCAAACCGTGAAGAATTACATGGCGTGCCATATATCAACGAAAACATCTCGACAAGTAGAAACCATCAAAAGCATTATTGACCCAGAAAATATTAATTTGGTAGTTCAAAATTCCCATGCAATATTGGGTTAGCCCCTGGCGCTGCTTGGGTTGACATCAATGACAACTGCTGATCAACAATCTCCCCCTTTGGCATTGATGGAAACACAAGTAATCCCCCTGCGATCATGACACCTCTTCCTACAAAATTCTCTCCCCCTTTGACATCAATGGCAAAGGGTAACTCCCCCTGAAACAAAACCATCCCACGGACCTGTACATGCTTCCACTCCTGTTAACACACTATCGTCCTGCAGACCTGTACACACTTCCACTCCCGCTTTATATTATTGAAAAAGGAAAATCTAATGAGAACTTGGGAGAATCCCAAGTTTTTGACGAAGATATTCAAATGATTCACGAGGTAAAGGTTTAGTGAAGATATCAACAATTTGTTCTTTTGTACAAACATACTCAAGTTTGATATTCTTTTCAGCGACTTGTTCTCTAACAAAATGATATTTGATTGGAATGTGTTTTGTTTTTGACTGCATGACAGGATTCTTGGAGATGCTGATGGCACTAATGTTGTCACAGAATATGGGAATAGGCTCACTGAATTGTACTTGAAGATCTTTCAAAGTTTGTTTCATCCAAAGGACTTGAGTACAAAATGATGCTGCTGCAATGTATTCTGCTTCCACTGTAGATAACGAGATTGAAGTTTGCTTTTTTCTCAACCATGATACGAGACAACCACCTAGATAGAATGCTGCTCCACTAGTACTCTTATGATCATCAACGCTTCTTGCCCAATCTACATCTGTAAAGGCTTGAATAATGGGATTTTTACACTTGGGATACCACAAGCCATATTATTCTGTGCCCTTTAGATATCGAAGAATTCATTTGACGACAATAATATGTGATTCTTTTGGTGCTGCTTGGAGTCTTGCTACTTGTCCAATTGCTTGCATAACATCTGGCCGAGAGGCTGTTACATATAGAAGACTACCAATCATAGATCTGTACAACTTCTGATCCACATCCTTAGATGAGTTGTCTATGCTCAATTTGCAACCTATTACCATTGGAGTAAGGACGGGTTTGCAATATTCCATTTTGAATTTCTTGAGCATTTCCTTGATGTACTTGGCTTGAAATATAAATATTCCTTTCTCTTGCTGAGATATTTGAAGCCCTAAGAAGTATGTCAGCTCACCAAGTAAAGACATCTCAAACTAACTTTGCATCTTTGTAGAAAAGTTCTTACTTAGTCGATCATCATTGCTACCAAATATTATATCATCCACATATACCTCAACAATTGTTAAATTATCTTTATCTATTTGTACATAAATATTGCTATCAACAGTACCTTTCTTGAACCCTTGTTGATGTAGATATCCATCAAGACGAGCATACCATGCTCCGGGAGCCTGCTTGAGACCATATAGAGCCTTATTTAACCTGCAGACATAGTCTTCTTTTTGTGATAGTAGAAAACCTTCAGGTTGTTCGATGTAAACTTCTTCTTCTAATTCTCCATTCAGAAATGCTGACTTAACATCCATTTGGTAGACTTTGATTTTTCTTGAACATGCATAGGCGAGAAACATTTGGATGGCTTCCATTCTGGCAACTGGTGCAAATTTTTCGTCGAAATCAATTCCTTCCACTTGTGCATAGCCTTTGCAAACCAATCTTGCTTCTTTTCTGGTAACCTTCCCATCTTCATTCAATTTGTTCCTGTACACCCATTTAGTCCCAAAGACATTTTTATCTTTTGGTCGTGGAACTAATTCCCAGGTGTTATTCTTCTCAATTTGATCCAATTCTTCATTCATAGCTGCTACCCAATGTTCATTTTGGCTGGCTTCCTTAAAACTACTAGGTTCAAAGGTTGCTATAAAGGCAACATGAGCTTGTTGTGATGAATGAAGCTGTCGACCTTCATTTATGTCACCAATGATTTGATTATATGGATGGTTCTTTTGAATGCACTCTTTTGTTCTCCTTGGAGGAGCTTGTTGTTGTTGTTCTGGTATATCTTGATGATCATTGTTTACTTCTTCCTCGTTGATAGTTGCTTCTTGTTCTACAATTTTATTTGTGTCTTTTTCAGCCTCTGTCTCAAGTTTCAAAGATTCTAGATCCTCATCATTACTCGCTATAACACCATCTTCGTCAAATGTAACATTTATGCTCTCCACTATCTATTTTCGTCTTAGATTATAGCATTTATAGGCCTTTATTTTGCGTGAGTAACCAACAAAGATACCTTCATCAACACGTGATTCAAACTTACCCAAATTTTTATCTTCTCTTTTGATATAACATTTGCTTTCGAAGATTCTGAAATATTTTACATTAGTTGGTTTTCCTTTCCATAATTCATATGGAGTCTTGTTGCAATTATTTCTGAGAAGACTTCGGTTGATAATGAAGACTGCCATATCAATTTCTTGAACCCGGAATTTTTCATCCAATTTTGAGTCCTTCAACATTGTTCTACCCATTTCCTGTACAGTTTTATTCTTTCTTTCAGCAACTCCATTTTGCTGAGTTGTTCATGTTGTTGAAAATTGCCTTTTTATTCGATTTTCGTCACAGTATTGCTGAAATAATTTGGAAGTGAATTCTCCACCATTATCTGATATTAAACACTTTATTTTCAAATCTGTTTCATTTTCAACCCACTCCTTGTAGATCTTAAATCACTCAAATGCTTCAGATTTTTTCTTTAGGAAACTGACGACTGTCATCCTGGTATAGTCATCTATCATCAACATGAAATATAATTCTCCCTCTAAGCCTTTTGTTCTCACAGGACCACATAGATCAGTATGTATCAATTCCAATGGATGTGATGAAAAGTGTTCTTTTGTTTTAAATTGGAATTTTGTCTGCTTGCCATGCCGACATGCCTCACATAGTGTGTTGGAAGGTTTTGAGATTTTCGGCATTTCTCGTACTGCTTCCTTTTTTCTTATCCTGACAAGATTGTGAAATTTTATGTGACCCATTCATTTGTGCCATAACCAACTTTCATCTTCTTTAGCTAGTAGACATGATTTAGTTGCTTCATCCAGAACATATATGTCTTTTGGAGCTCGACTTGCTGTAGCCACAATTTTACCATACCTGCCTTTCCTGATTTCACATTTTGTGGATTTGAATAGCATTGTGTGTCCTTGATCACACATTTTTCCAACACTGAGCAGATTGTGATTCATGTTTTCGACCAATAGAACATTCTTGGCTATAACATCTTTGCTTCCGAGAGTGACGGTACCTGATCCTATAACATTTTAAGATCCATCATTTCCAAAGGATATGGTTCCATCCTTCTTCTCTTTCAGAGATACAAATTTCCTTCTATCTCCAGTCATATGCATTGAGAAACCACTGTCAACATACCACACATCTTTATTTTTTTGAGCCTTGAGAGCGAGAGCACAATTATCAGTCTTCTTCTTCTTCCATGTTCGTTCATTCTGTGGCTTCAAAGATTCTTTTGGAGGATTTTCAAGTCTGCAGTCTCTGGTTATGCGTCCAAAGTTCTGACATTTGTAATATTCCATATTATTTCTTAAATTTTCAAATCTATTGATGTTTCATTGAGCCCTGGGAGGTTCATATTTGAAGAATCTCTTGGAATTGTATTGGTTCATAGGGTACGTGTGACATTCTACAGCTTTATGACCAAATTTTCCACATGAATAACAATAGCCATGAAAAATATGTTGGTACCTGGATGAAAATATTCGTCGAGGAATCTTCTTCCAAGGATGTGCTTGTGAATCTTGTCCAATGAAGTCTACATGTATGTAAAATCTCATAGGTTCATTGTATTTTGTTGTAGAAGGTCCTGCTTCTTCTTCTTTGTAACTGAGGCCAGTTCTGTCGTTGTAAGATCATTGATTGTTGATGAGTTCTTCCAATGCACTTAAGTTGTTGGCATAGTTTTGGACAGTTTTTTCCTTCTTCACTTCCTTACGCAGCGAGACTACTTCGGTTTCTAATGCTTCCCTTTCTTGGTTGCTTTCTTCCAACTTATTTTGAAGTGACTCTTCAATACATTTGTGTTCTTCAACCTCAATTTTGAGACCTTGAACTTGTTCTTCAAGAGTGTTGGAATGGATCTTCTCAGCATTGAGCTCTTTCATAAGCTTTATTGCCTCCTCATAAAATTCTTCTATGGTCAACCCTTCTTCTTCATTGTTTGATACTTCTTGTTTATTGTGCTTGGCCATAAACAATACTTTGTCATTGGCTTCTTCTTTGCTGTCACTTTCTTCATCGGATCATGAGCTATCTTCTTTAGAGAGAAAGTTCCTTTTGGATCCTTTATTTTTTCCTTGCTTGTTGAATTTCTTAAAGCGTTTCTTTCCTTTTGAGTTTCCATCACTTTTGTTTGGACATTTTTCTATGAAATTCCCAACCTCACCACAACCGAAACATATCAATGGAAGTTTACCTTTGAATTTTCCCTTACCAGGTTTTAGTTTTCTCGTAAAGTAAGCATATTATTCATCTGAAAGACCTTCTCCATCATCTCCCTTTTCTTCACACTTGTAGGTGCATGTCATTTCAATTGAAGGTTGTTTGTCCTTATTGGTTTGATTAGATGCAACGAACGTAGTTTCTAGATTTGAAGTACCCTTTTCTTCATCAAGTCTCATTTCATATGCTATGAGAACTCCATGTAATTCTTCCTTGCTGAGTTTGTCCAGATTTGCACTGTATTCTAAGACCGATACCTTTGGGTTGAATCTCTCATGTAACGTTTCTAATAATCTTCTTATAATAGTCTTCTCACAACTAGCTCTCCTCAACTCCTCTAGAGTTTTGGTTATTTCTATCAACAATGTTTTGGAAGGATGGCAGAATGTTGCACCTTTCATCTGCTGTCAAATTTTTTCTTCTATAGATTTGAAGCTGGTTTTCATATTTTTGTCACTTGCATATATATTCTCAAGCTTGTCCCATACATTTTTGGTAGTTTTACAACCCAACACCTTATGATAAGCAGATTCAATAAGTCCACTGATAATAATATTCTTTTCTTTTGCATCATTTACCAAAATTTTCTTACCTTGTTCATCCGCGGTTGATGTAAATCCATTTTGAATAGTGTCCCATACTTCGTAACCTTGCGCCAAGAGATAGACCTCCATTCTTCCTTTCTAGAGTGCATAATTATTTTCATTGAATAGAGGTACACCATTCTTGGTATGCTCCATGACCTCCTTCCAGCTGTTAAACTGCTATTTAAGGAACCAAGCTCTGATACCAATTGTTGGAAATACTGAGAGGGGGGTTGAATGAGTATTCCTTTCAATTAGAGCATTAGTTAATCTTCAATTATTATCAGTGTTTGTACAATGATAGCAGTAAACAAGAGGAACACAAATGCACACGATTTTTAAGGTGGAAACCCACTCTGGGAAAAAAAGCACCTATTGCTTTTCTAATAATTCTTTAATATTCAACTCCAATTGAAAATAAAGCTCCAACTTCCTAGAATCTAGAAAAGCATTCTTCTCCAGCTACCACCGGATGGACGCTCCAACGTCCGAGATTCTTCAGTACTCAACTGAACGGATGCCCCAACACCCAATGAGCTACAACTCACCCTAGCACCACCCTACCACCCTATAGAAGAATAAAATAAGAATGGACTTCCGTACCAGGGAAAATGGTCCACTTTACAATGATATAGAATGATGTAGAAGATGAATATATACTAGACCATAACCCCAACTTTGATACAACCACCTAATGATGATCCTAGACCTCCCAACACTACCTCTTCAACCCTTGGCAGATAGACACTAGTACAATTTGTACAATAATGTATTTACAATGACTAAGTACAATGATACCTTTACAATGATTGTATGCAGTGCTGCCCACTTGAAGACTTCATATGATGTACTTCTTGCTGCTGTTATGCACCTTGGTTGCTGCTCTTGTCATGCTACCATCTGCTGCACCTTGATTTGCTTTTCTGCCGTAGAAAGTTTGGTCCTTTGCAACCCTTGACAACACATGATCTAGCTTTTTCTTGCCTTCTAGGAGCTCGATATTGAATATGGTGTATCTCTGTCATTTCAGATCCTCAATATCTGATTTTTAGTCCTGTAGTAGTCCTTTGAGTCTTCTTTCCAATGCCACAGGTCTGAACCAATTTAGATTCTTCAAGAGAGAGTTATACCCAATTTCTCACACTGTCCTAATTATGGACTGTTTCAGCAGAGTGCACTTGTATGGCGTGCCACGTGTCACTGTTTATTCATTTTCTTCTAAAATTGATAGAGAGAAAACCAAATACTATGTGCTATCTACCACTTTTTATGGAATTCCAATCCGATACTCAGAGAGAGAGTTATGACAATTTTACCAAGGTGACTTCTTTGCGATGAATTTCAGGAGCCTGCAAAAACCCTTACTTACACAGATCATATCTCAAAAAATATTGTGCAAATTGATCTGAAATTTTTTTCTGCATTTTCCTCAGGATTTCGGCTTTGCCTCATAAAAATTTCAGCTTCTGAGCCTTCGTAGAGAGAAATTTAGAGCGAAAATTCGACGATGACCTGTTTCAGATGGCCAAATCCCATACATAAGGAGGAAATGAAGATCACAATTTATATGAATGCTTAAGTTGAGAGGGGCTTCAACAAGTGAATGTGGGAGGGATCTTAGGAGATTAAAAAATATTAATTATGACTTTTCAATGATCCATTCCCCAACCCCATAGGGTTTTAGCCCACTAACTGGGGGTACAAACTTCAAACATGAATATCTCTCAAACCGTGAAGAATTACATGGCGTGCCATATATCAACGGAAACATCTCGACAAGTAGAAACCACCAAAATAATTATTGACCCAGAATACATTAATTTTTTAGGTCAAAATTCCCATGCAATATTGGGTTAGCCCCTGGTGCTGCTTGGGTTGACATCAATGACAACCGCTGATCAACAGACCCAACCATTCCAACAACTTTATCGTCATCATAAGGTTGGGAAACAAACTCACTTGTATGATGGTTATTAGAATCCTCCATATCCTAGTAACCAGGTCCCATATTATCATAACCCTCCTTATCTAGGCATGGAAGTACCCATTGCTCAAGCTGTTCCTTATTACACATGTCATCCTCCTCCGGACATTAATCGATAGTTGAATTTTGTGGCTACTCTTGAATTACCTGACGTAAATCAACTTACTAATGATCCCATTGCTCATTCTCCATGATGGGTGATTATTCCCACCAAGTTGCCTTCTGATATCCAAAAATTCAATGGGAATCTCGGAGAAGACCCATCGACGCATGTCATGACGTATCATCTATGGTGTTCATCCAACTCCCTCAATGATGATTCCATTGGACTTCATCTTTTCCAATGAACACTTACAAGTACCACAACTAAATGGTATATTGAGTCACCTAGAGCACCGTTTCACGATTTCAACACTTTAGCCACCACCTTTCTCACACATTTCTAGTTACCCATCATATACAAAACTGGAACAAGATTATTGAATAAATTCAAACATTCATATTCCACTCATATTTCATATCACATTCATGAGTGGAGGTTTCGTCACTAGTTGATCAAGGCTTATGTTCCTGATAATTTGTTAGTGGAATGGTTCGTCAAATATCTGTTAGCTCCCACAATAGAAGATGTGGAAAAAGGTGGAGTCATGACCAAAGGGAAAGTTATTTCTCGTGATCAATATTTTTATCTGGTTTATACCCAATCAGGCACGCTCTATGATAAGATACTCAACACTCTGAGAACTTCAAACACTGTTCCTCTTCCACCTAGTAAAGAAACTCATGCCACTGATGGAATTATTAGTTATGCCAGTTCAAAGCCGACGAGTAAACTATTTGGTATTGGTCTCGCCACTCTTGTGCAAAGCCCTCAATCCCACCCTCCTATAGCTTCTGCTTCCGAGATAAATTCCATTTCATCTGATAAAGGCAATTCTCAAGGGAAACATGGAAGCACGAATAAAGGTAAAGGTAAGAAAAAGAAGGATTCCTCACCACAGGATAATTTTTTTTTTTTTTTGTCTTCCGATGAGAAAAGAAAGCCTCAATACTCGTACTTGATTTTCAACAAGGATGATTTTACATGTGATTGTCTGAACTATGCTGAAGTGAATCGGTTTCTTAAAGCGTCCACTTCTCCTGTTGTGTTGACTGAACCATTTCCTGATTAGGAGACTCATATGGTTTCCCGAGACCCCTCTTCCTCTAACACAATTTTGATGCTTTCCATCCTCAAAGCTGAGAGCCTATGTTATGGTGGCCACTCAGAATAAATACTATGGTAATGCGAATCCACCAAATGGTCAGGCTACTGATCAACCTTCCAGTTAGGCACCGACCTCATTTGATTCTATTCCACCTCTAGAATTGAATATCAAGCCTCCGAAGAGTGTTATCCATAAGTCTTATTTCAACCCTCATTCAAGAGTTGCCTAAAATTATAACTTAGTTGAATAATTGGCTCAGTCTCCATTAGCTATGTCTACTCTTGAGGTGTTGCAAAACTGCCCCACCCAAAAGAAGGCCTTGTTGTCAACTATTGGATGTATTTACCCATCAGATTCAAACCTAGTAGTTCAGTCCCATGAAAACTATACCCCTCGGCTTCTAGCTCAGTTATATTTTGTGAATCAGGTCACTGTCCATGGTAAAAAAATTCATTGTTCTATTGTGGATGAGGGATCCTCAACCTTCATCATGGAAGGTGATTGGTTCACCCTAATTGAATCAATCTACCACCACATTAAAATCCTTTGATGGAAGGACATATAAACCCTACAGGATTTTGAATTCCCACCAAGTGGAACTTTGGGGAAAAACCATCTGCGTTGAAGTAGAAGTCATTGACCGACCTCTTGATTATAATGTTCTACTAGGACATATGTGGATTTATGCTATGGTTGCTTTCGTTTCGACTTACTTCTAAATGATCACCTTCCCTCATAAAGGCAGGTTCATATCCATAGATCAACTCAACTTTTTTGCCTCTGATTCCAATATTAATGGAAATTTCCCTCTTGTAGGGGAATCCCTACATTCCTATCAAAATGTTGGAGTTAGATTATTGAAATGTTCATCGCTTATTGATACTTTTTCACTCCCACCTCCTCCCCCTTCCAACTCCCCACCTTTGGCTGCTTATATCAATATGATATCATCCTCTACGATCATGGATGATCCATGAATTGTACCAGGTGAAACTAACATCCAAAGTTTTGGTGACCGAATGCCGCTTAACCCCATTGAGCAAGACTATGAAGCCATTTACTTGGCTTGTGCAAACCATAATTTTTCTTTGATTAATTGGTTATATCATCGCTGGATTATGGCACGCTCTCTAATCCTTTCTCATGCATATTCTCAACCGATGAAAGCATCATGGAAATCATGATGTCAGACGATGCACTGTGGGACGAGCATCATCATTGTTCCTCCTTACCTGATTCCATAAAAGATAATCTTGGTTTTTTGTACCTACCTAATTTTTTCGAAACCTCTACAAATTCTGTTTCCATTCATGAGATCGAATCTTAAAATAACCTCTCGAATATCGAAGAAACAATTCCTCTCGATATTTTGATAAAACCAGGAATAGTTGAAAATATTCACATCAGAGCATCTTGTTCTTCATCTTAAATCGAGATATACTGAGCCCTTTTCCAGGAGTTTAGAGATGTCTTTGCCTGTTTGTATAGAGAGATGCGAGGTATTAACCAAAAAATAGTAGTGCACACAATTAATATGTATTGTGACACCAAACCCATCAGATAACACCTTCGTTCGATCCATCCTAAGAAGGCTGTCACAATAAAACCTAAAATTGAAAAGCTTCTTCGGATTGGTTTCATATAACTCGTTCCTTTAACCGATTGGGTGTCTAATGTTTTCCCTATCATGAAAAAACATGGCACAATTCAAGTATGTTTATATTATCGGGATGTTAATCAATCTTGTCCAAAAGGTAGCTATTTGACCCTATTTATTGACTAGATTGTTGATGACTGCGCTGGTTGCAAGGTTTATTTGTTAATGGATGGATACTTGGGCTACAATCAAATCAAAATTCTCCTAGAAAAGCAACCTAAGACAACATTTATCTATCCATGGGGTACTTTTGCTTATATAAATATCCCATTCAGTCTCAAGAATGAAGGGGCCACGTTTCAATGTGCGATGGATTACAATTTTCACGGCATTAATAATATCATGCAAGCATAATTGGACAATCTCCTTGCTAATTCTAAGCATCGGGCTGATCAACCGCTGCATTTACGGGCCATTTTTCTCTGTTGTAGGCTTAACACACATAAATGTGTGTTCTGTATCGATTTTTGTCGACTCCTTGGTTTTGGTATTTCAAAACAAGGAATTATTATTGGTACGCTGAAATTCTAGGAAATTGTTGATTTTCCTTCGCCTTATACCATTATTCAGTTACAAATACTCCAAGGAAAAGTTAACTTCCTAAGGATATTCGTCCCTAATTACACTGAGATGACCAAAGGATTTACTCACTTACTGAAAAAAGGGTTTCCCTTCCATTGGGATGACATTGCACAGAAAGCATTCGATGCCTTGAAAGATGTACTCATTCAGGCATCTCTCTTATATCCCCCTAACTATTAGTGCAACTATTTCCTATATCTCGTTGTCGCCATATCTACTTTAGCCATGGTGTTGTCTAGGAATATGATATCGGGACTGCACATGGATTTTATTATTTGAGTCGGAACCTCAACGATACGAATATTCGGTATACTCATATAGAAAAGTTGGCTTTGGTGGTCGATCAAGTCGTTTAGAGATTTCACCATTAAATCTTGCTTCAGAAAACTAAAGTCATTTCATATTGCAACCCTATGAAATATATACGGTCACGTGAATTTCTGGGGGAAAAAGTACTCTAAATGGATTGTTATTATCCAAGAATTCATCAAACCCAAGTATAATAAATCTCTAGTTTTCACTGAACTAATGTGTGATCTCCCTTCCATTGATGCAAAAACTACATTTGAAGATTCCATACTTGATGAGTCATTGTTTTTGATTTCTTCATCTCACCCGTGGTATGGAGATTTTTTGATTTATCTCCAGACACAAATTTTCCAACCTAATACCTCTCGCTATGAGCAGTGACGTATTCGGTACCAGTCCTGACATTATGTAATTATAAACGACACCCTTTACCGTCGTGGCATCAATAGGATTTTACAGAGCTGCCTCACTCTCGAGGAGGCTGAGGAACTTCTTAATGTCTGCCATTAAGGGGCATGTGGTAGACATTTATCTAGTTACGCTACTGCACAAAACATATTACGCACTGGTTACTTTTGGCTCACCATTTTCTGTGACTGTATCCTCGCGGTCTAGAAGTGTCATGCATGCTAGATCTACAATCATAAAGTCCATGCTCCACCTGCTCCACTGCATCCCGTTATCGCTATTGGTCCCTTTGTGAAATGGGGAATCGAATTTATGACATGTAACCCTCACTTTACTGGGGGGCATGGTTATATCATTTTCGTTGTTGACTACTTTACTAAGTGGGCCAAAGCGATACCTACATTCAACAACAACGACGAAAAGACTGTGTAATTTTCTTTAATCACGTGATTTCTAGGTTCGGTGTTCTACAAATAATAGTTACAGATCATGGGAAACATTTTCTAAATCATATGATGACTGAATTAACTGCCAATTTGGTAAATTCACACGAAAATTCCACTCCCTATTATCCTCAGGCTAACGGACAAGTTGAAGCTATCAAAAAAGTTTTTAAACTAATCTTCAAAGAATTATAGGGGTCCATAAATCAGACTGGAATTTACTTCTCTATGCTACCTTGTGGGCATACCAAACCTTAGTAAGGACTACTACCAGATTCACACCTTTCCATTTGGTTTATGGTCTGGAAGTGATCCTCCCCATTGAATGAAAAATTCCATTGCTAAAACTAGCTATCGATCTTCTTCCCGCTACTTCCGTAGAAGAGGAGTTCCTTTTACAGTTGAATCATTTGGATGAGACTCGACATGATGTCGGTTTAGCCAATGAAGCTCATAAAATACACATCAAAGTGTAATATGATAAAAGTGTCAAGCCTAGAGTATTCTTGGAAGGAGATCTGGTACTCTTATATGACTAGGAGGCTGATAAGTTAGGCCTAGGAAAGTTCCAACCTATGTGGTTGGTCCCATACATTGTCAAGCGTGTCCTTGCAAAATGGGATCATGAGTTAGTAGATATCGATGGTATTCCTTTGTCACAACCCAAAAATGTGTTGTACCTTAAAAAACACTATGCTTGGACCCATGTGTAGTACACTATGTACATACTCTATATAAGTGTGGTTAGTGATTTTTCAATGTGATTTTTAGAGTTTCCAATAGTTTATGTTGATCCATTTTACTTTAGTTTGCATATGTAAACCTCTCTCGAATCATATGTTGGTTATGCCAATGGTGCTAGCCATATTAGTCAGAACCTATCCTCCCCAACATGGGCTATCTTTGCTCCAAATGGTGAGCTAGTGAGCATGCAAGGGATTTGCATTAGCGACTCTACTAACAACATGGCTGAGTATATCATAGTGTTTGAGCTGCTATTTGATGCTATTGCACATGGTATCCACTGTATAGTCATCAATATTGACTCACATCTCGTAGTACTATAACTCGTTAATATCTATTCAGTGAGAAATCCTGCCATCCTTCGCATGGTTTTGAGAGTGCATCTTCTGGAGAGAGTACACTCCGATTTCATACGATATGAAAATTTTTCTGGAAATATAAACACATTAGTAGATGGCCTAGCTAATTTAATTTTAGATAGATATTTTCAATGAATGTAAGTAACTTTCAATTCACATCACATCATATTGAAAGAAGAATAGGAACTAGAAAACAATGAACACACACACACACACACACACACACACACACATATATAAAGTTTTGTTTTACAAAATGTGTGCCCTAAGGCACATATGGTTACATCGTCCATACAAAAAATACATGCAAATATATAAGTGGATAATCAGTGATGCTCATGATAAAATGACATTGCATAGGCTATATTGCGTAGTAATTAACCAACATGGCTAGGCACTCCAATATCGTGTCGTTGAAGTCACAATGGAAGCTGATCGACCACGGTCTCGTCTATCCCATGTGTCAATCCCTCCATGTGATGCTCTACCTCTGATAGCATCTGAGCTACCTCAAAATCCAGTAGCGCATCTTGTCCCACCCCAACAAACTGTACTGGTCCCACTGCCTCCTCTTGTGACTATCTCTTTGTGCAACGAAAATATGTAGCACCCACTGGTCGAACAGGTCCAATATCTGCATGAAAGAATAAAATAGTTTAGTCTCGAAAACATGAAAAAACACAAAAAAATTGTGAAATTTTTAAAAAACTTAATGGTCAAAGTATATTACTTGTAGAATCCCATTGCTCACCCTCAGGTAGCACGAGTTCGGGATCATCATGGAAATCAATCCTTGCGTAAGGATATTCATCAATCACGATGAAATGTCTACGCAACCATCCAAATAAGGCTGGTGAAAAGATGATTTCTGATGTACCTGCATGTCTGGCCATGTGGTATATCCACCTCCTCATCCGTGGGACCCTCAGATCTATGTGCTCGAGTACAATGTGTTGAGGCTATATTAATGGTACCCACTCTAGAGAAAAAGAGACCAAGATGGCACCAAAAATGAATTTATTCAAATTATCCTCCTTTGCTTTAGTAATATGCTCATTCAAGTTGACCAAGACACCCTCGCTATAGTTGAATACTGTCAGTTCTAGACACTCTACTCCATACTGCATGTATGATCTGCTCGCTACATGTAGTGTCAAGCTACTTGCCAATATTGCGATACTGAACAAGATCATTCTTAAAGGTAATTGGGTCACATCATTTATGTTAATGTTTTTATCCCTCGTAGGAATGGTTAGAGGTCTACAATAGGTAGCAATATAGTCTTTCACCATCTCACTGACACTTCTTCCACCTAGAAGAGAGGCGAGGGCACCTCACTTTGAAAAACTCATCAGAAAGTAAATATCATCTACCTATATCTCGAGTAGATTTTACCCAAACCTGAATGCTTGTTCCTAAAAATCCCATGAACACGCAAGATATTTCAACAATTCCATTTGTTGCCTCATACCAAAAAGGCAAAAGAATTTTAATAACCCGTAATTTTTAAGCGTCCGGATGGTAGTAGAGTCATTTTTCACATTTAAATATTGTGCTTCATGTTATCTTTCTCTCCAAATGAATGAAATTTTGTGCTAATGGGTACTTGAAACATCAAAAAGGTATTCATTAGGCTCTTTCCCATGTAAAAAATCTAGCAAAACTTGAGGCAAAATTGAAAACAAACTTGGATATTTACGCCTAACGCTCCCCAGAAGTGTATGATAGAGCGTTGCACCTTTGTCTACATTGTTTCTCTGCCTAGGTGCAACGCCATTTTTGACACAAAGGGGGTGTGTTAGTCCCATGGTGTTTTTAATGAAACCCAGGGGTCTCAAAACCTTGAAAATTTTGGATGAAAACACAAAAATGAACCATGGAAAGATGGAGAAGGGTTTTAGCTCCTACCTAGATCCGATGACACTCGGAAAGGTTCCTCGTATTGGTCATAATCATCTGTAGAAGATTGAGGGAAAAAGGGCTCCAAATATTCACTGTTGAATGTAAAATGTGAAATGGTTAAAATGATAAGTAATTTTGAATATTTATGGTCATTTTCTCGTTATTTTATTCATTTTTAGTATTTTTAACTAGATATGCTTCATTTTTAATATGAAATAGGTATGTTTAGTCCTTATTATGGTGTTTTTAGTAGGTCGACAACTATTAGGAAGTTATTATTATGTTTTAACAGGTAATTTGACCAAGGAGTATACTTTTATCTCTTTTTCGGGCTCCATAAACCAATGAAAAAGGAAACCCTTAGATTCCTCTTTCAACTTTGTTAATACTCCCAAAATATGAAAAGATTGTCGAGAACTTGTCTTTTCAAACTTGTAAAAATGAATGAAAAGATGTCTACTCAGTATAATTTTAACCCTTTTTCGAACTGAGATATAATAGCTACGAAAAGGAAATACCTTAGTCGAACATGGCTAAGAGGTTCTCTTGAGTATTGTTTTATACCTTTTCAGAATTAGGAGACTATCTATGAAAAGGGACATATGGAGTTTTCTTTTTTTTTCTCTTTTCAAAATCTCTAAACATGAAAAAGATGCCGAGTTTTACCTCCGCTGGACTCATTAAAAGATCAAATAATGATGGACTTGTCGAACATGACAAGGCTAAACCACTCCTTCTCAGGGTTTGTTAAATATACTTGGAGGGATTCATCCGAAGGATGAACTTATAGATCAAGAATATGTTATCCTCCTCAAGCTTTTTAAAAAACAAAGAGGTACTAACCAATATGGTTGGGGAAATTGGGAAAACAAGGGATTCCATTTTTCTAATGGCAGTGAGTCGTTCTTGAACAAAAAACTTTTCCACTTCATCCCCATGGCTATTGGGTTCGGTAATATACTTGTCTCTTGGTTATCATACCATTTTTCAGAGCCTCCATTTCGGTTTTGGGTCAATGTTGCCAACTTCATTTAGTGTCACCGATGTTCAAGAGAATTCATTGAGTTGATATCCAATACAATACTCTTAAGCCTTCATTTCATGTCTGCCTTTGCTAATCTAGTTCCATAGCAACATCATTCTGATAATTATGTCTAGATCATGATACTTTTTTTTTGTCATTGATCAAGGCCCTCTTGCAATGGGTTGCTTCTTATCGACATCAACACATCATCCAGGAAATTGAATTACGAATAACCCTTTGGTACCTTGGATCTTGAATACATCAATGGAAAGTTTCCTTTCTCTCGAAGACAGGTTTACATCAATGGCCTTCGACCGAAACATTCGAGGTCGTGTTTGACATCAAATCATTTACTCAAACCATATAGATTGTTCCGTAGTACCTTGAGAGCCATTTACATCAATCGATGGTTTCTATAGCATTTGTTAATGGATTACGTCATTGGACGGTAATTAGATGATGTCTACCATGTAGATAAGTTCGTAGTGTGAATGAGATAGAAGACCTCAGATCTAGTTTCATCCATCCGGGCTGCGATTTCATGATTTATACAAATATCACAATGTATAATGGCTGTGATCATCTAGTCATGGGTCCACATGTTGCATCTGTGGACGCGCATCTTGATCATTGTACATTTTATGTTACATTATGAGCTAAGTATGTGTATTCCTACCTTAGGGGAAATATTTAATGATAAATTTATTGTCACATATGAAGCTTGCCAATTGTCCTTGATCCCTACTTGTTACAAGGTAAATCACTTCAGTCATTAGTCATCACCTCTAACTTTGTGCTTTAAGGGGAATTCTGTTACAGTCCATTTTTTCACATTCGATTAGTGAGCCTATTAATGGGATCAATCAATATTCTACTCCCCCTTGTCATCATCTTGCACAAAGCCCTAAGCATGTACCTTTCATCCCCAAAATTTTCAACCCTAAACTAAAAAATCTGATCCAGTTTTAGGACCAACACTCCCTATATGCCTACTAGGGTGTGACCACATATAGGTTTCTCCACTATGGCCAACATTGGTCACAAGTAGGTTGCTCCCCTTTGCACTTGCGTTGGTTCTATAAATTCGAGATAATGATCGGGATTCCAGAAGCTTCACTTTCTAGGAGTTTCCAGAAGTTGTTTCAACCACTTACCTTGGATTAAAGATTCAGATCCTATCCTACCCTACTTTGGAGTTTTCATCACTTATCCTCTTATCATATCCCTCCATAAAATGTGGATCTAAAAACTTAGAATGGTAATTGGATAAGAACTCCAAGTTACCACTCTCTCCTATATATTTACCATCTTGCCTATGCAAAGGTTAGGATGATAGAGAATGTATGTAGAGACTATTCCCTTATGCTATTGGTGAGTGGTTATTATCTCATGAATTAGGGTGATAGGAGTTACACATTGTGACAAGGAAAGGACAAGTCAACAACTTGGAGGAGCTCTTCTACAAGATCAACTGCTACTTATGGTTGTAATACACTTCTATTTATATTAATGCAAAGAATTATCTATTTTCCTATATGTGATGTTATTTAATGTATTTCAATACCATGTTGATCTATTGAATAGAGTATTTAGATGATACTTCATAGATATCATAGTTTCTTTGCTTGTGTTATCTGAATATGCAGGTTCTAATTTTTGCAACCAGAGTTGGAATTAGAGCTTCCAAGCTTAAGAAGGAGCGAAGAATGCGACATGTTCCAGGTAGGCATCACACCATTATCTATTTACTTTAAGAAAAATAATTGAGTTCGTTGTATCTATGTTGTTTTAGGTTAACCACCAAACCTAGGGGAGATACTTTTGCCCACAATCGTAAATCCCGTATAGAAACTACAAAATGAGATACTTCTTGAAGACATCCACATCCTCAACTTCCTTACCTTTATCACTGGAAATATGCACTGCAATTAACACACACCCTTTCCTATGACTGTGATTTTCTTGCTTATATGTAACCATTCCGACTGATGTTTCCTTCTTCTTACCTTGAAAGATTCTTTGTTCCCCATTGTCATTCAAGCACTCAATGGCATTGTCATAACAATCCACCCTAGTCCTGTGAAGATATATCCAATCCATACCCAAAAGCATACTATATGATACTAATTTAAGTACATTCAAATGTATTGATGTAGGCATACCATTTAGTTCAAATGCACAAGCTCTTACCTAGTGATGAACTCTTTTCTTTGTACTTGTATCCAACTACACTAACCAATACCCTGCATGCATTTCTTTATTCAAACCACACTTATCCACCATGTGAGGATTAGTGTAACTATAATTAGATCTAGGGTCAATAAAAATAGAAACAAATTGGAGGCCCATCATTAGGTATATTTTAAGGGGTTAAAATTCCATCCTTCAGCCTATTAATTTACCTCTCTCTAACATTTGTTTACATTTTCGTCTTATTATGCTTAATGAGAAGGGTGAAAGATGTTTGTAACCTCTTGTTGCCTAATTTGAATTAATTGCAGGAAATGAAGCAATTTTTGAGATATTTTCCACCTAAGGGCTTAAAGCAGACAACAAGGGGAGATTGTAGGATGTTTTTCCACCTCCTTAACTTTCTCAATCAACAAAGATCACACTGAGATCTATCCCAATAGGTGAAAGGCAAAGGTAGCCAAGCAAAGTGACAGTTCTGAGGATCTAAGCTCCACCCTTCTCAAGATCAAGGAGAACTTATTCCTAATTTTTAGGGAGACGTTGGTAGCTACCCATTTTTATAAATAAGTATATGCAAGAGCTCATTAGGATTCTAATTTTGCATTCATATAGGTAGATATTGTGCTCTAATTTAGTATTATTTTTTACTGTCATAGGATGTATTAAACCTTTTTATGAAATGATAATAAGAAGTTGGTTGTTCCATCACAGATTTAGTCTCAGAGGGATGATTATTTTGGGTTAGGGTCCAATCCATTTGCTAATCCACTATTGTATATTTATATTCTCTTTTTGTTTCAACACTTTGTTTAGTTTCTTTGCATTCTAGTAGTAACAAAAATATATCAAAGTTGTGCTTTTAGCCTCTCTTTCTCACCTCTCTCATGGGAGATTGAGGAGAAGGATCTCCAACCATATATCAACAATAGTTTGTTTATGATTTCTTGGAAAGTTATATACTGTGATTATCTTATTCATAATATGATTACTATAAGTTAGAAGTTGGATTTGTGATTAGATTAGATTTTAGCATAGGTTAAGTAGGGTTTTATATTCAAAACGTATTTTCCACTTTTAAACATGTTAGTTTGTAAATGATCAATGCATGAATGTGTGTAGTGATTGCAGGGATGTATAAATATATAGGGAAATGACTCCTTTAATCATTTTCATCCTTCTTCTCTCCAATCTGCAATTCTGCTACCAAAACCCTGTTTTGTGAAACCACTTTCACCACCACCGTGAGCAACCCTCCAAGTGAAAAACATGCCTTCCAAGGGTTCTAAGTTTGGACGGATGTGTTGGTCACCTCTCCCTCAAATATTTCCACCTTCTCCCACATTTACACACCTTCCTTTCACACTTTTCATCCTTATATCCCTCTCGGCATGTTTCTTGTAGCGCATCAGGAATTTCTGTAGCAATCACATGCATCATGTAGCACCTTCCTATAGCAGCGCTGTAGGTCACCATTTTCACTCCAATTTTTCTCCTTTTTTCCATATTAATCTAGAATAGGATGCATTTGAACCCTAGCTATGAATTCATGGTCAGAAGATACCCTTAGGCCACTCCAAAGTTCCGTCCTTCCTTGCTGCAAAAATAGAGTAGGCATTAGTGTTATATTTCATTCATAATTAGCTTGAATATGAAAACGATTTACATGCAAGTACAATTTGAATGAAGCAGTAGATATAATTTTGTTTATGCTTTGATGAAGTGTGTGATGATAGAATAGTTTTTTTACTACAAATTAATAGATAATTAGATGAATGCTTTCCCATAGCATAGTCTCCTTTTTCTGCAATTAGGTTAACTGTTTAAGATTTTCTTTCACTGTCAATTGTAAGTAGGAGTTTGATAGATACTTCCTTTTCCTTAGATTAGAAGTAATTATCTACATTACATTAACTAATTTCACTTTAATCAAGTCAGAGGAATGGCCTAGAAGTACTACTGATCAGAAGACCTAGTTAAGGGTGGCATGAGTGAATCCATCTACTATGCATATAAAATTGTCACCTCTAAGTTTGCACGAACCTTGGGTTGATAAGTAAATCTGAGTAGCCCTTGGGAGTTTCAACACTCTTGGTGCAATACTAGGGCTCACCACTTTTTGGCATTGTTGCCGCGAAAGTGTCTAAGTGGATGCTTGTTTATGCTTAAGCTTTGTTTTCTGTTTTTGTTTTGAATAAAGTTTGAAAAAGTGAAAAGAAACAAAAAAATTGTATTTCATGCCTCGTAGGAGTATGGAAAACCAAGGAAAATTTCTACCAAAAACCCCCACATCCCCACAAATTCAACCTTCACTCTTCTTCAGTGACTGTGAGTTATAATACCCTCTAAGTGAGCACCCTAAAAACCTTGAAAAACATATTGGGGAAGAAGAGGAACCTACTTCACCTATTCAAACTATGAATGAGAACAAAAACCAAGAGGTCTTTCCCATCAGAGAAATTAATGGAGAGACTAAGATGGAAAAAATTAACCCTTCATCCCTTCCACACTTCTATGGATTAACTTCTGAGGACCCTAACACTTTCGTGTTTGAAATTGCTATTTTATGTAGGACTTATGACTATGCCTCAGATGAAAAAAAGTTGAAATTGTTCCCCTCTACCCGCAAGGATGCAACCTTGCGCTGGTTCATGGGTATTCCTTAGGCATCATCACTACTTAGGCCCAAATGCAAGAGTCATTCAAAAAAATGTACAGAGACTATTTTAGGTCCAAATAAACCAAGGAAAAAATCTTTAGGATGAATCTAGGGCCTGATAAATCTTTAGAATGCTAAGAGGAAAGGTTTCAGTTGAACTACGAGAGGGCCATCTGCACCCGTGATCCTGGAACACTCAATTTATTTATTCTCCGAGGGATCACAGAGGAAGTGTTGGAAACCCTCAACATGCTATCTATAGGATATATCTATTAGTCAGCCTCTGATGACATCAAAATTGTGTTCAAAAATAATTTTAGGGAAACCATGGAAAAGGGTAGAAGTAACCAAGGCTTGGCTAGTACCTCTTCCTACACCTCATACATAAAAATTGAGATAGCGAACATTTTAGAGGGTTTCAAGAGTGAAATAGCATGCGTATCAAGAGAAAAAAAGGGGAGGCAGAGAGACCCCTAACTATTTTTTTCCCTAGATGCACTAGAAGACACCCTAGGAATGAAATCCCAATTAATGTTATAAAAGTCTTCTCAGTTTGTGAAGAAAACCATGCAACATAAATATTCCCTTCCTTTCCTAGCCTAAAATATGTATACCAATGGGTGGAAGGTGGACCAGAGAAAATCTTCTTTATAAATCAAAGGAGGCCGCAAGGACCTTTGCCATACTAATAGGGCATGAAAGGTGCACCTTATTCTTACTATAATTTAAACCAAAATTCACCCTTGCAGCCTTGGTATTCCTCTACTCATCTACGATGACCCACACCTCCTTCTTCGCCTTATGATCCTCCATATCATCCTCAACCTATCAATAAACCATTTCAGCCATATGCTCCCCAACCTTCTCACTAGAGCAACCCATCACAAGGGTGGAGGCATAAACTGAACCAAACTCCTGATTTACTGCCTCCACCCCAACCTAAACCACAAATAACTCACCTGCTCCGCCTAAGAAACCTCAGATTCCTTCTCAACCTAATTCGAACCTGAATAAAAAACATGCACAACATGTATACAATGGTGAGACATCTTACGTTTCCTATGCTATGGATATCCATGAGATTAAACTTAGGTTTGGGAGACTGCTACCAGATAACCACTGACCATATCCACTTGAAGAGATTGAAGAGGAAAAGGAAGAAAGTACCCCTCAAGTAAATCCACTTCCTTTTCCTAAGATATTGATCCATCCTAGCCATCACACCCTATATGAGACTGAACTTCTAGGAGAATTGAATCTGTGTGTCAAGATACCCCTTCTCTAGGCTATTAAGGATGTTCCCATCTATAATATGCTTATCAAGGAGAAATGATTCAAAAATCCTGGTAGAAATAAGAGAGACACCCCCACCATCAATGTTGTTGGTAAATTATCTGTTTTTATGCTGGGGAGAGATTTTCCCAAAATACCTAGACCCTGGGAGTCTAGTATTCGATGTGGACATTGATGGTATCATTGTCCCTCATACGTTGATTGGCCTTGGGGCTGCCATTAATGTGACGAATAAATAAGCCATGCTGAAGCTCAAACTCCAAGGAGTTTTGAGAAAGACCACTACAATTATGCAACTTGCAAATAATTCCACAGTAGATCCGATAAGGGAGTTGTTGAGGATGTTATGGTCTCCATTGACTCTTGGGAGTATCCCACTAGCTTCTTGGTACTTCAACCCAAAACCAAGTTTATTTTTTATCCTATTAAATTAAGAATACCTTAGCTGGCCATTTCTAATGCCTATATTAGTTGTAGGGATGGAAACATGACCATTAAGGATGGGCCCTTATCAAAACAATTGGTATTATATCCTCCTCCTCAACCTTCTATTAAACATGATCTACATTTGTGACTAGAGGATGAGGAAGAATATGAAGTGTACCATGCAAAACCATACCCAATATATACCTTAGATGCTGTTATCAGCGGGGGGAAGCCTGATGAATATGACCTCATTGACCATACCCTTCAAAACCAACCCCCCACTGCCATTACACTTGATTAACTTGTGAGAGAATCTAGAAACAATCCTTGAACTAAGCTATTCTCAGTTGAATCAATACTTGAACCTGCCAAGATTTTAGAATCTGGTCCATCCAAAACCTTAAAGATCAATCCATCTCTCTCGACCAAAGAGGAAGAGAAATTATTCCTGTTGCTGAGAGAGAGATTAGATGATTTTTCTTGGGATTAAAAAGAAATTAAAGGGGTGCATCCCTCAGTCTACACTCACCATATTTACATCAAAGAGGGATAAGAGATTGTGCACCAACCCCAGAGGAGAATGAACCCAACCTTGAAGGACATAGTAAAGGATGAATTGAAAAATATGCAAGATGCAAGGTTCATATACCCCATCTCAGATAGTGAATGGGTGTATCCTCTATTATTAGTCCCAAATAAGAATGGGAAGTGGAGGATCTGTGTTGATTACAAAGATTTGAACAAGGCCACAAAGAAATACCATTTGTATTTGCCTTTCATTGACCAAGTCTTAGATGGTTTTGTAGGAAAGAAGTTCTTCTCTTTCTTGGATGGATTCAGAGGTTACAAACCGATCCAGATCAGCCCTAAATACCAATAAAAGACTATATTTACATGTATTGGGGGCACCTTTTCTTATAGAGTTCTCCCATTTGGCCTATGCAATTCCCGTGACACATTTCAAAGAGCAGTTCTGAGAATTTTTGTTGAGCTTCTACATGGATGATTTCACTCCCTATGGGTATGATTTACAAGAGGCCCTCTCGAATGTAGGTAAATTACTGAGGAGATGAATTCAAATGCATCTCTCCTCGAGTCTTGAGAAGTGTGAATTCTTGAGGAAGGAATGGATTTTCCTTGGCCACTCCATCTCTCAGGCAGGAATAAAATTAGACCCAAACAAGATCGCTATCATAAAAAGGGTCCCCACGCCTTAGAAATAGAGAGATGTTAGGAGTTTCTTGGGTTTGGATGGTTATTATAAGATATTCATCAAGGATTTTAGAAATGTGGCTTCACCATTGTTTGGATTGCTAGCCAAGGACTTAGAATTCTGTTGGTCAAGTTTTTTTCAAGAGGCCTTTGAAATCATAAAAGAAAATCTGACCACTGGTCCTATACTCCGAGGTCCCAACTGGAATCTCCCTTTCCATATTCATACTGATGTATCCAATAAAGGCATGGGGGATTATTTTGGAAAAATGGATAAATTACCCTATTCCATTTACTTCATCAATAAAAATCTATCTAAAGAAAAATTGAACTAGACTGTCATTGCGAAAGAACTTTTAGCTGCAGTCCATTCCTTGTACAAGTTCAGACATTATATCACTGGGTACCAAAATTTTGTGCATACTAACCATGCATCAATTAATACTTGATGAAGAAACCTGATGTGAATGATAGAATTATTAGGTGGTTATTATTGTTTCAACAATTTGGTTTAGCTATCATTAATAAGCCAGGGAAAGAAAATGTAGTTGAATATTTTTTGTCCAGACTCACTTTTCCTGTAGATGATGAAGGGATGATTGATGATCAACTTATAGATGAGAACTTATATTCTATCTTAGTACTCTCTCCTTGGTTTTATGACATAGAAAAATACTTGGTTTCTGGGATATTTTCCCTAAATATGTCATCTAGGGATAAGAGCATAATTGTGAGAAAGAGCACCCCTTTCACTTAGATTGGTGGCAATATTTTCAAACTGGGACTAGATCAGATTCTAAGAAGATGTGTTAGGGAAGAGGAAGTTTTTGAAATCCTCTCAGCATGTCATGATGGGCTCATTTTGTTGATAAAAGGATTAATTTAAAGACCTTACACAGTGTCTACTATTGGCACACTCTCCATCAAGATGTTAGAAGGTATACCAACAAATGTGACCAATGTCAGAGAAAGGGAAAACTAAAACCTATGGATGAAATGTCTCTGCAACCTCAAGTGGGATTAGAGTTATTTGAAAAGAGGGGTATGGATTAAATTAGGAAAATTAATCCACCATTAGTACAAAATAAATACATCATAATATGCACTGAAATTGGGCTGAGACAAAGTCTGTCAAGGTAGCAACAAAAGAAAAAGTGGTTGAGTTCTTAAGGGAAAGTGTTTTCTACAAATATGGGTATCCAAGGGAGATAGTCACTGATCAAGGATCTCAGTTCACATCACATTTGACTGAGAATATCCTAAGGTAGCATAATAGCAAGCACATAATATCTACTGCCTATCACCCTCAAGCAAATGGGAAAGTAGAGGTTACCAATAGAGCACTAGAAATCATCCTCACCAAGGTAGTGAGCAACAATAGGAAAGATTGGGCAGAAAAATTAGTGGAGGCAACTTGGGCCTATAATACCACCTGGAAAATGACTACTGGGTTCACTCCATATGATCTAGTTTATGGGAAGAAAACTTTGATTTCTATTGAATTTGAATATAACACTCTCATAATGGAAGCCCAATTGGATTTAGATGTCACAAGAACATAGAAAGAAAGGATGCTTCAACTAAATGCATTGGATTAATTAAGAGTGCATGCCCTCCTCCATATTGAATTCATACAATTGCATAGGAATTTTTTTAATGATAGGCACATTAAGGAGAAGATATTCTAGGAAGGGGAATTGGCTTTTCTATATGACTCTAGGTTCAAGGAATTTAAAGGGAAGATGATGACAAGATGGTTAGGCGCATACTTGATAGATTAATTCCATGACAATGGGGCTGTTAATATCAAAACCATTGATGAGGAGGGGATCCATCTGCTTGCCAATGGTTATAGGCTAAAAGTATATAAGAAACCCATTTCTAAGGTAGAGTTCATCAATACAATCAGTACAGAGGTAAATGTAATTGGGAGCCTCATAGATTCCAGTACAAAACTCTCCTACGGAATAATAATAATAATAATAATAATAAAGAGGCATGGGTGAAAACCTCCATGAGGCATCCAAGGCCAACTCTAGGTTTGGAAGCCTTTCTAAGGCAGCCGCGAAGCAAAGAAAAAGAGGAAAAGAAAAATAAAAGATCCATAAGTGAAAAACTCTTTGACGTGCCCAGGCAGGTTGATGGTTTGAAAATATCTTTTGAGGTAGCCCACTAGTCTTGAAAAAACAAAAAAAAGAGAAAAAAACAAAAGAAAAAAAGACAATTAGGTGAGATGACACCATGACTTCTAACCTTTTGTTTTCTATCTTGCAGGGTTATGAATAGTGGCATGTCATGGTCATAAAGCGAGGTAATTCCCCCATTTATCTTCACCCATACATCCATACACTCTCTATCAAACACCATCAATCACCTTTTCATCCATTTACACCATCCTAGGAGCTCAAAATTCAAATTTGGTACCCTCTCTACGGTGTTATAGGAAGTTCCCATGTTGCTTCATGAAGTTCTTGTGGTGCTACAGGAAGTTACAGGAAGCTACAGGAGGGTGGATCAAAGACAAGGGAAGTAACCAAGGGTCATATAATATCAAAATTTTTATGAAGGGAGTGTTTTCACCATTTCTTACCATCCTCTCATGACTCTTCCATCTGACCCACAAATATTTTTCACTCAAACCCTTCACTTGATGACACCTGTACAAAATTTTCTTCAAAAAAACATAGCTCCTTCACTTCATGTTTCCAAGGCCACACAACTTCCTCCTCATCCTATAATAATCCTACCACTACCTTAATACCTTTCCACACTCTCCCTCACCACCCATAAAAATTTAGAGGCCAAAATAGGCAAATAAGAGGCTACTACAGGAATAAACAACTTACTGTACCAAGCCCTTGATGAACTCTTAGCTAAACTGAGAGAGGGGGGGGATGAATTAGTTTGGTACATTCATGGACATTAAAAACTCGTTTCATTCAACTCAATTACACCTTTAGTTCATAAGCAACTTAATACATAATGAATCAACAAACTTAATGTGGGTAGAGCAAGTAATTAACTAGATTAAAACATCACATCAACACATAATCATCAAGCACACAGACAACATATATAAGTGGAAACACATAAGGGCTAAAACCACATCTTATTATTGTTGTGATGCAAAGGCAAGCTCCAAATCCCTCTCACCACTGGTTTTCTGTTGTCTCCAACCTACAGGAGGCTACTACCTCAAATTCTGCAAGCTACAACTTGCAAGGAAGCTCCAACTCCCATCCATTTTCTGCAGGCTACGACCCACAAGAGGATCCTACCTCAACCAGCTCCAACTAGGCATATATCAAGATACGAGTTGAAACAGAATAACCAAATCCCATGTATTTTCTACAAGACACAACCCACAAGAGGCTCCCACCTCAACCAGCTCCAAATGGACATATATCAAGCTACAAATTGAAACAGAATCACCAAATCCCATGTATTTTCTGCATGATACAACCCACAAGAGGCTCCCACCTCAACCAGCTCCAACTGTACATCTATCAAGCTACAAATTGAAATGGAAGAACAAACTCCCATGTATTTTCTGTAGGCTACAACCCACAGGACGCTCCTACCTCAACCAAATACCACCGCAAATTTATCAAGCTACTACTTGAAAGGAGACTACCATCCCCTCACTCAACATGAACTAAAATGCTGATTTACCTGGATATCATCTTTTTTATACTCCTCCATTGCTACCTCTTCAGCCTTTATATCTACTTCATATAACCTCTCTCTTATTCTTCCACTCTCCAACCTTTTGCAACTCTCTTACATTCTTCTGCTCTTTTCAATTTTGTAGCTTTCTAACCTCTTCCACACTCTTCAATTATGCTGCACCCTCTCTCTCTCTTCCTATTTTCATGCTCTTCTTCATACTAATATTACCTGTTTTATAAAGACAAATTCATGACTATTTGCATTCTACAGGGAATATGGAGTGAACATGCCTGACTCTCTGCCTTCCACCCATTTGATTCCTCATTATTTAGTTCAGGATATTCCATCAAAAGTAATCATTACAATACTCATGGAGTTTTGCCTATGCCTTCGGAGACTTGCCTTTGCATCACAAACAATATAAAATAATCAATTAATTTACATTTACAGTTACAATAATATTTCAATTCAACCCTTTTAACTTCTTGCTTTTCAGTTCATCTGCTTCTCTGCCTATTGTTATAATCCTGAATTGACCTATGACTTTATGTTTTACACCGCCTTTGCCTATTGCATATCTTACCTACAACATTCTATGCTCTTCTCTGCTCCTTTTCTTTGTGTCAGGTTACTTACCTGAGTCTCTTTCTGCCCATGTTCAGTCTTTGTTAACAAACTGCTGCAACTACATAAAATCTCTACACGAGTGTCGAGTCACTTGCCCAAAGTCTTTTCTCTTGCGTTTATCCTTTCCCTTTTAACTCATAGTCGCATCTACATGACATTGTTCTGCACTTAGATTCAGGTCTTACCCGAGTCTACTCCCGTTCAAAATTTTCTTTATACACCCGAGTCTTTTGCCTGCATTCACTCTTTTCTTCGTAAACCGAGTTGTCCTCTGCTTCCAATGTTTTCTTCATAAAAACACATAGCCCTGGACTTGAAATACATCAGATATTAACTTCAAACTTTATCACGTCTGGTCTCTCTACCCAAGTCCATTCTCTTGCGTTCAAATTTTTCGTTTAACTCACTGCCGCAACTGCATACAACACTGTTCTGCATGGGCGCCGGGTCCTTTTTCATGCATTCAAGCCTTTCCTTTGTAACCCGAGTCAACCCCCACTTCCATGGTTTTCGTCATAAAACCAACACAAACACATTAAACATTGGAACTTCAATATATTAGTATTTACCTTTGAACCACATCGCATCCGCTTTAAAAATCGCACTTCGCATTTCGCGTTCCTTAGAGTTTACATTGTAATCTCCTTTTCCTCCTCCGATGCGTTTTAACAAAGAAAAGGCTCTGCATATAGATTTAAATTTGGTTGCAAGGTCCCAAAACACGGTGACCAATCAGAAGCAATCACACTTCACAGGTTTCTCCACTTCACAGTTCGCAACTTATAACAGATACCTTTAAAAAATAAACAATACAAATTCTGATGCAAAATTGTGCTGTAATCTCCAACGTAGATCTTCAGTAGATCTAACGGCCCCGCTGTACTGTCTCAGACACCATCTCCCATCCTCATCACATCGAAACCAAAATACTTTACCTTGCGATGTCTTAATGCTAAACTTTAAAAGCGCTGATGTGAAATATGCACTGGATTAATGTGCCAACCCGTGGCTCCTCCCTTTATTGCATCGCAAGTTATTTTGTTTAACTTGTGAAGTCCTTAACACATAAACACTATAATTGCTGATTTCGATGTGTGCTTTCTTTCTCTGCCCGACACGCGTCCACATATCTGTCGTTTAATATTAAAACTTCAATTCTGTGATTCGATCCTTACCATCCGATTCCTCCTTTGGAATTATTCTAAGTATTTTTTTCCTTAGTCGATTTCTCTGCTTTCTACAACCATCCCTACTCTGCATCTCTGTTATCTTTCCTGAGATTTATTCAATTTTTAAAAGCACTGATCTCTCATGAGCTTGTTGTTATGTTTTTTATTCACTCCGACTTGGGATTATCACGCTTGCTGCACGCCTTACTCACTATTGCAATCCAGAATATACACCACCATTCTGTATTACTTCTCTGAATCCAAAATTCGTGATTTGTTTCTTACTCCTTTTCCCAGTGAAAACATGAAGTTGGGAAATAGTTTTTGCCCTTTCTTAACGTTGAAAATTGTATTTTTCTATGTTTTTTCAACTTCAACTCCACTAAACTCATATTTTCAATGAAAAATATGCTTTGACATAAAAAAATATTTGTAGAGAATTGTCTTACCTTCGTAGTCATATTTAAAAAAAAAATATTGACATATAGAGGGTGTTGGGGTTCCTATGTTTTGGCCAGATTGGCAAGACCAAAAGATAAGACAACATCAAACCACTTTGGGACCTCGGGATCTAGCCCTCCTGGATCCAGAGAGGGATCTCTCTATGAATATAAAGAATGATATATCTTTAAGGCTCAAAATGAGGTATTAGGCTAGGTATGAAGCACAGGGGTTTTGATTGTTTGTTTGGTTGGATTGGTTGGAGATCATTAACTAAGAAGGTTATGGAAGTAAAGAAGGAACTGAATAGAAGGATGTTTCAGAAAAATAAGATAAGTCAAGAAAGTGTCAATCCATTGGGCTATGGAATCATGAAAGGGGACTACTTTCATAACAAATATTCAAGGGTTTTCATAGGGAAAGTCATCTATACTAGAGCATCTCTTTAGATAGATGGTGGAAATCGGGGCAGAATGATGAAAATCGGGTCTGATGGAGATCTGGGGCTTTGTGCAATCTGGACCGTTAGATTAGGTCAGGCATCAAAAATTAACGGTTGAGATCGAGCGATGCAACTGTTTGGAGGCTGGACGAAGGGATAACGGGTGTGGGCGATATTATAACATGATCGTCGGATGAATAAGACAGACGGTGGAGATTGGTGGAAGAAAATGGTGGGAGGCATAAGTGAATGGAGGACGAGATTATATGGTGGCCATTAGATCTCAGAAGTGGATGGCTGAGATCATTCAATCGAAGTTATAAGGGAGACTGGGTGAATGGAGGATGGGCGGGGTGAGAACAAATATGAGCCATTGATTTAGATTGATGGGTGGCGGAGATGAAACCTGAATGCGGGGGGGAAAATCGGTAAGGCGGAAAACCAGGGTGGTTTTCGCGTGGGGTCGAAGGCAGAAAGTGGTTTTAACGAAAATCATGCAATTCCACTCATCGCATGACGCATGGAAAAGAAATACCACCTATATCGCACGATTTCGGAGCGTTAAAAATCGAACAGTAAATTTGCGCGATATGTCTGTGAACTGTCAGATGTGGGGTGGGGAGATCTAACGGTGGAGATGATCACGCGATGGGGAAGGTGCGTGGGGCGGAAAAAGGCCATCAAGTTTAATTGTGACCGTTAGATCTAGTGTAGGGACGGTACAGATTTGACGATGAGGCGCAATGTTTTTTTGAAAAGAGGGGAGGGGAATGCAATGAAGGAGCGCTATAATCGTCGATATGTGGAGATCGAAGGTTCTCATTGATTAAAAACAATGCGTTGGGGGATGATAGAATCAAAGGAAAAAGGGCTCGGACGTGGTTTTTCAGAGGCTTTAAGCACTCGATCATAGGTTTTGATTCCATGGAGTGGGGGTTAGGAGAATAAGCCCTTGGGGGCTAGTTTCTTTCATAGAGCAGAGAGAGGGATTTATAGGCTTTTTAAAGGGATTTTCGGGTTTTTTCAGCAGAGGATAGTCTTTCTAAGCGCCTTGTTGCGGACTTATGGTTATATGATGCCGGGGCTGCAGAATATAAGCCCTCAGGGACTTAAGCTTGATATCTTGTAAAAAAGAGTATTTTAAGCCGAAATCAGTGCTTTTCAAGGCCATAAGAAAGGTTCCGGTAGAGGAAAGAGGGGGTTTTCAAACTAGATAAAGGGACCTATAAGGTTTAAACAGGGTTTTAGGATGAAATGGAGAGATTTTGGGGAATTTGAAAAGGGGAGTGAGGATGATATAGGGAAAATGGAGGCCCTTTTATAGTGGTTTTCTTCACAAACAGTGAGGCTTTTTAAATGGAAACAACAGTGAAGATTCTTTAAGGATCAGAGGGCACATAGAGGCTTCAAGGATGAAATATTTTCAAGAGAAATGTTTCTCTTGAAGGCTCAGAAGAATATTTAGCCACCTGTTTGCTTGTCAAAAATTTATAGGTGGCTAACAGTGGCTCCACATGGGGATGACATCTTCTTGAAGGTGTCAAGAATCTCAGAAAATGATCTTTGGAAGTACGCCAGATGCCTGGCACTTGACACATCTTTTTCTTCTTCAACCGGCTGCTACAATCATGAAGACATCATATCAGCAACAATACTTTCCAAAACAACTACCTACCCATTCTATTGTCCTAACATTTTTTCTTCAAGGTGCATTTAGACTTGCAGATCTTTTACATCATCAATTTTTTACAAACAGGAAAATAAACCTATTCTATTGCTACCCTTATTACTCCATGATACCAGATTAGACAGTTGGCCTCATAGCTTCTCTACCTAAAATAATATCTACTAGGATTAAACTGTCTAGCATATTTATTTCTCTATATTCTAAGACCGAAATTGAAAAATAGTCAAACCGGGATTAGACTGTCTGGTTTTATGTGGACCCATGAAATAAAGACAAAAATTCTCATGGAGTAAACTTTGCAGAAATTTAAAACAAATAACTAAATGCTCACAGACTGAGCTTTATTAAGATTTTCCTACCTATCCTACTCTACTTGTAATTTTTACAAGTCTAGCTTATAAACACTCTCTTCCAATGCATCCAGTCAATTAGATGATCCCATGACTGGTATTTTCTGCTCATCTCTTTGAGCATGCTGGATAGGCAGGGCCACTCCCATTCTCTTTGTTTTTTAACGGTAGCTTTTAAAGTATTTCTTGTTGTCTGCAACAAGATTGTTAGGTCCCTATATCACTAGTATAGTCCCTTATTTTTGTTAGTGTCATGCCCTTATTGTTATTATTGTACCCTTGTAACCCCCATTTTGTTATTATTGTGCCCTTAAATTATTATTTTTAGGTCGGCTAGGATTACATTGTGGCCCACTAGGATTACATTATGGCCCCATGGACTCCTATATATAGAAAGGAGGTTTTATAAATTGTATCATCCAAGAATTGTTCATTTATGTAATGTATTGGAGGTTTCCCCCTCGAAGTGGCTTATTTCTAAGGCGTTGATATCTCTTTTCTTCTATTTTATTTTGGTTACACTTGTTGGTAGCGAGCTTTGGATTCTAAGGGATTTTATTTGCACAAACGATTATTAGTGATTTCACTCTCCTAAATTTTTCTCTACAAAGTTTAGTAATTTTGGGGTCATATGTTAACGAAAGGAACGAGGAACATCGAAAAAAGAGGAAATCTTGGTTACAATATTTTAGATGTGGAAGTTAGGTCTTTTTTCGAATATAAACGGGTGCATGGTAAATTTTCACTATAAATTTTTTCTACAGTTTGAAGCTGAAATTTTTATGAATATGACAGAAATCCTAAGGAACATCGTCAAAAAATTTCAAAGCTTGGTTCATAATATTTTCAGAGATATGATCTGTGGAAGGTAGTGCTTTTTCAGGCTCCTGAATTTCATCTAAAAGATGTGACCGTGGGAAAATATTCATAACTCTCTCTCTGAGCATCATATTGGAGTGCCGTAAAAAGTGGTCGCAATTACACGGACTTTAGTTTCTTCTCAATTTCAGAGCCAAAGGATGAAACAGTGACACGTGGCAAGTCATACAAGTCCACTCTACTGAACCAATCCAAAATTGGGTCATTGTGGGAGATTGGACATAATTTGCCTTGAAGAATCCAAATCATATTAGACCTGTGGCATTGGAAAGAAGCTTTAGAGGGCTACTACAGGGCTGAATTTCAGATATTTAGGTTACGAAATTATAGAGATATTCAATTTCAATAATAAAGGCTCCTCAAAAAACCATTAAAAGGTGTATATTTTTTTTCCGAATTGCATAAGTGTTGTTTGAGGAATCAAGTTGAATTGATTGCAAGGGCATATTGTAGAATAGATATCAGTATTGGATTATAAAATGGCCCCTAAAAAGAATTCAACACCCATTAAGCCTTTGGAAATCTCTACTATGACTCATGAAGACGAAGAATGGCAACATGACATATCAAAATTACAAGAGCAAGTGCAACAAATTTCGCTCTTGCAAAGAGCAACAAAAAATGACATGGAAGTTTTGAATAAAGGTGTGGAACTAAGATGGATGGTTTGAATAAAGGCATGGAATATAAGATAGATGGCATGGAAGCTGGCATGGAATCTAAGATGGATGACATGGAAGCTAAGATCAATGAAAAAATGGAAAACATGAAGAATGATCTAAAAGCAGACATGGAAAGTTTGACAAAGTTGATACAAGAAATGTTTCCTAATGGTGAAAAGATAGTAGAGGAAACTCATGATGAGAACAAAATAAATGTTAATCGTGATTTCATAAACTCTAATGTTGGCAGGAAGAACCACCATATTCCAAAATGGATATGAGGAAGTTTGATGGAAAGGATCCTGTAACATGGATACTACAGATGGAGCAATATTTTGATCTCCATAATGTGCAAAACACACAAAAGGTACGCATTGCAACTTTACATTTAGAACAAAATACATTTGTATGGTATCGATGGCTTTGCTCCGTAAAAAAATTGTCACTTGGTCAATTTTTACGGAGGAAATGATAGCACATTATGAGGATACAAAGAGCAACACCTTCTTTAGCCAATTGATAAATCTCAAACAAAAGGGTTTAGTGGGGAAACACATTGAGGACTTCCAAAAATTGAATATAAGGGTAACTGATATTCCAGAGGAACACAGGATTGATCTCTTCATAGGCACTTTAAAGGATAACATCCAACATGAAGTTAGCATTTTGGAACTTGATTCATTAGAGAAGGCATTCAGGTTGGCAAGAAAAGTTGAATGTAAAATTATGGCGAAAAGGAAGCCTACCACTCAATTCTATAAAGAAGGAAGTGTTGCTACACCTAGATTTCCACAACCTACAAGGTTGACACCACAACAATTGGAAGAAAAAAGAGCAAAAGGGCTTTGCTACAGTTGTGATAGCAAATACACTAAAGGTCATAAGTGTGCTGAGAAGAAATTATTTTACATAGATTGTGAAGAAGAAGAAAATTAAAAAGAAGAGGATATACACCAGGAACCAGCCCTAGAAGAGGAAGAAATGAATCCGACCATATCGTGTAATGCACTGGCAGGAATTACCACTCCTCAAACTCTCAAGATAGCAGGACAAATCAAGAAGAAAAGGTAATAGTGTTGATTGATTCAGGTAGCACCCATAATTTTATTCATTGTAAGGTAGCCAAGGAATTAAATTGTTTCCTATACCAAGCACCAGAATGTCAAGTGATGGTTGCAAATGGAGGAACTATAAATTGCTCTGGAAAATGCCATAATATCAAGCTAACCATGGGGGAATATGTATTGACTAGTGCAATTCTTTCCATTCCTATGGGAGGTGCTGATGTTGTACTAGGAGTACAATGGTTACAATCTTTGGGGACGGTAGCATTTAATTTTCAAGAACTTTTCTTGAAATTCTTTTCAGAAGGAAAGGAAGTCGAATTACGGGGTATTGAAGGGAAGCCAGGAAGGATAATAAGCTCTAATGGCATGACAAAGCTTCTAAAGAAAGAACAACGAGGCGTAATTGCACAATTATGCTCACTAGAAGTTCCAACATCAAAATCATCTATTTCTGGAGATCTCCAACAAGTCTTGGACAATCATTCCAAGGTGTTTGAAACTCCCAAAGGACTCCCACCTATTCGTGATCATGATCATGCTATTCATTTGATTCCAGGAAGTGTTCCTCCAAACATCAGGCCTTATAGATATCCTTACTTCCAAAAGAGTGAAATTGAACGTATGATTGCAGAAATGTTAGAGGCGGGTATAATTCAACCTAGTCAAAGTTCTTTCTCTGCTCCTGTAGTATTGGTACACAAGAAGGATGGATCATGGAGAATGTGTCCAGATTATAGGGAGCTCAATAAGCTCACCATTAAAGACAAATTCCCCATTCCTGTGATTGATGAATTATTGGATGAATTACATGGAGCAATTTATTTTACCAAGTTGGATCTTTGTTCAGGATATCATCAAATTAGAATGAAGACTGAAGATATTCCAAAACAACATTTCGAACTCATGAGGGTCATTATGAATTTTTGGTCATGCCTTTTGGCCTTACCAATGCACCTTCTACATTTCAAGGGTTGATGGATTCCATTTTCAAACCCTTCCTTAGAAAATTTGTGCTAGTATTTTTTGATGATATACTAATCTACAGCAGGTCTTGGAAGGATCATGTTGAACATGTTGACAGTGTGCTCAAACTATTGCAGGAGAAACAATTATATGCAAAAACATCCAAATGTTTCTTTGGAGTACAAGAGGTGGAATATCTGGGTCATATTATATCTCACGAGGGTGTTAAAGAAGACCCTAACAAAATTAAAGCCATTAAGGAATGGAAAGTCCCCATGACCATAAAGCAGTTGCGAGGATTTCTCGGGTTAACAGGGTATTATCAAAAGTTTTTTAAGAATTATGGGAGAATAGCAGCACCTCTAACAACATTATTGAAGAAAGATGCATTTTCATGGACTCCTGAAGCAACTAAGGCCTTTGAACATCTTAAAGAGGCAATGTGCCTAGCACCGGTCTTAGCTACGCTAAACTTCACAAAAACCTTTATTGTGGAATGTGATGCCTCAGGAAATGGAATTGGTGCAGTTTTAATGCAGGAAGGAAGACCCATTGCTTTTGAAAGTCGTCCAATCAAAGGAAAGTATTTACAAAAACCTATTTATGAGAAGGAAATGTTAGCAATACTGCATGGACTAAAGAAATGGCGAACTTACCTAATGGGAAGACACTTCAAGGTAAAAACTGATCATGATAGTCTTAAACACTTTTTGGAACAAAGACTATCTTCAGAAGAGTAGCAAAAATGGGTCACAAAGATGTTGGGTTATGATTTTGAAATAATCTACAAAAAAGGGAAGCTAAATGTTGTTGCAGATGCACTCTCAAGAAAGAATGAAGAGGTGGAAGCATTGCTTTGTGCCATTTCTATTATCCAACCAGATTGGATAACCAAAGCAAGAGATGAATGGAAGAAGGACAAAGATGTCTGGACACTCATTCAAAAGTTGCAGCAAGATCCTAGTACATCTGATACATTTAGTTAGAAAAATGATTCCTTATGGTACAAAGATTGCTTATATCTTTGTAAGAATTCCCAACTAAAACAAAATATTCTTCTGGAATTGCACACTTCTCCTTTACGAGGACACTTAGGATTTTTAAAAACTTACCACAGGGTGAAGAAAGAATTTTTTTGGGATGGCCTTAAATTTGATATTCAAAAGTTTGTGACGGAATTTTTGGTTTTCCAGCAGAATAAAGTTGAGACAATTAAGACCCCGAGACTTCTACAACATTTATCCATTCCAAGTCAACATTGGGAGGAGATTTCAATGGATTTTATCACAGGTTTACCTAAGTCCGAAGGAAAGAGTGTCATCATGGTGGTAGTCGATAGACTTACCAAGTATGCACACTTTTGTGCATTATCTCATCCATTTAAAGCAAGTACAGTTGCTACTACATTTATGGATAGAATTCAAAAGCTACATGGAAGCCCAAGGGTTATTGTGAGCGACAGAGATCCCATTTTACTGGAAATTTTTGGACGGAGTTATTTTCTTGTTTGGGTACTCAATTAGCTCATAGCTCATCTTATCATCCTCAATCTGATGGTCAAACTGAGATAGTAAATAAATGTATGGAAGGATATCTTCGTTGTTTTGTATCTGATAAACAAACACAATGGGTCAAGTGGTTACCTCTCGCTGAATGGTGGTATAACACTTCCTTCCATACTGCAGCAAAAATGACCCCATTTATGGCACTTTATGGATATCATCCACCATCCATCAGATCATCTTTAAGAGAAAATTCGAAGGTTCAAGCAGTGGAAGATCACATCGAGCATCAGCAAGAAGTTCTCCAACTCTTAAAGGATAACCTGAATTTGGCACAAAATCGAATGAAACAACAGGCATATCAACATCGCAGCGAGAGAAGTTTTGATGTAAGAGATTGGGTATTTTTATGGCTACAACCATACAAAAAAATGTCCCTCAAGCAAGTTAAGAAGGATAATAAATTATCTCCAAAGTACTATGGTCCTTACAAGGTGTTGCAAAATATTGGTACTATGGCATACAAATTGGAGCTTCCTGCTTCATCGCGAGTACATCCGGTTTTCCATGTTTCATTCTTAAAGAAGGTTATAGGTGAAAATCTTCCAGTTCAAACAATATTTCCAGAACTTGATGAGGAAGGAAAAATCATATTGGAACCTGAAGTGGTCATGGAAACAAGAACTCGACAGCTACGGAATTGATCAATTTCAGAGTATCTCATCAAGTGGAAGAGCTTACCCACTAAAGATTCTACATGGGAGGATAAAAATTTTATACAGAATCACCCGGAGCTACTCAAGCGTTGAGGACAACAATTTTTTTAAGGAGAGGGGCATGTTAGGTCCCTATATCACTAGTATAGTCCCTTATTTTTGTTAGTGTCACCCCCTTATTGTTATTATTGTACCCTTGTAACCCCCATTTTGTTATTATTGTGCCCTTAAATTATTATTGTTAGGTCGGCTAGGATTACATTGTGGCCCACTAGGATTACATTATAGCCCCATGGACTCCTATATATAGAAAGGAGGTTTTGTAAATTGTATCATCCAAGAATTTTTCATTTATGTAATGTATTGGAGGTTGCCCCCTCGAAGTGGCTTATTTCTAAGGCGTTCATATCTCTTTTCTTCTATTTTTGAAGCTGGTTACACAACAAAGCTGCTCATGATGACCTTTGATCCTTATTCAAATGTTTGCAGGAAATGAGCATAAGGATCATGAAATGATACCTGGTTGTGAGTATTAGACAAGCAGGCTTCAACCAGGACTGCTTCCTCTTCCACTGGATCAAGAAAAATACTCTTTTGAGAAAGAAGATCTTTCTCATCTTCATAATTTTCTGAACTGCAGGCCTCATTATATATTGCAGCTTTGTCCTCTTGTAGTTCTGAGACATTCTGATCTGGTGAGCTGAACTCTGTGAAGAGATCATTGTATTCTTGAGCAGGGATTTGCTCCATTGCTTCCTCTTTTTCAAGAGAAGGCTCCTTGCTTTCAATCTGCTCAAAAAATTCTTCAAATTTCTCCTCTTCACCTTTTGAGATAAAAGGCTGTTGATCTTCAATCACATGTAAATTATCACTAATGATCAGAGGTGTAACAGAGTGAAGATTCAATGAATCCTCATTTATTACTATACTTTCATAACTTTCCTCATCAGTGTCATAGACAGGCTGACTTAGCTCTTTACATTCTGGAAGCTGAAGGAACTGATTTCCCTCCCACAAATCTGCTACTGATGGCTCTGCAAGATCTTCTTCTGTCTGGAGAACATCATCATCAGATAGATCAAAAATAGGAAAATCATGAAAGTAAGTAGTGCTACCAATCAGACCTACTGGATTATCAGCAAGTATTTCTTCAAAATAATCTGCAAGTTCATTTTCTAAACTAAAATATTGTTCATCATACATGCTTGGCATGCTACTTATGTCTTGCAGTGATCTGGTTTGTTTTTCCTGAGGACAAGGTGTGGGTATTTTCCAATCATCATTTCCAGTTTCAACCTCATATTCGTCCTCTTCTATGTTCAACAAGGTGTTGGCTTTCTCTATCAATCTTTCCAGCTTGTTTTCTAAAGAGATCTGCCTTTTTTTCTCTGCTTGGTCCTTCTTTATCGCTTTCAATCTTTCCTCCCTGCACCACAAGTTGTATTCAAAAGTAATTTCTATGTTCTGCATTTCCTCCAGGCTCGAAGGCTCTCTTTCTCTTATATGGAATTCCACCTCAGGGTTAAAAGAACTCGGATAGTGCAATAGGGCCCATACCAAGGGTGGTTTTATCTCAGAAGGTATCACATTATATACCTTATTGAACCTGGCTGAAAATTTCTGTACTGTCTCTCCTAGTTGTCTTCTCAAATTCTGATATTCTTATAGTCTGAGGAAGAAATTTATCGGGACTACCCATCTATCAAGGAAAACTTGAGCAAACTGCTGAAAATTGATGATGCTTGCAGCTAGAAGGTTTTTAAACCAACTCTTAACATTTCCTTGTAATGAAAAGGCAAACATTCTAATATGCACATCATCTTCTTCTATTTCATACAAGTCAAGTAAATCCTCAAGATTTTGAACACGCTGCTCACCAATGATCTTTGTATTTTGTCCATCAAACAGGGGCAGCTTATTTGTAAGTCCTGTAGGAAGGGGTTGGAAGACAAGAGGAAAAACCAGAGGCTTATATCTTTCTATGACCTTTGTGGGTGTAGGTAGTGCAACAAGAGGCTTATGACTACTTGAAGTTTTATCAGGGGTAGGAGATACATCATGAGGTTCTTGTCCCACTAGGATTTTTACAAGTGTATGGGTCTGCTCATGGTCTGAAGACTGAGGCTTGAGATATTTCCCATACTCAATGTGAGTTTCATCTTTGTACACTTGATCAGGCTTAAAGTAGGACAAAACATAGTAATATATAAAAACAATGAATTCTTTAAACCAAATCCAGCCTAAATGTTCTACCCTTCTATGAGGTCTGGCCATATTTCAGGTTCTTCCTCCAGTGGAGTCTTTTGAGAGGTATGGAGTGTGGAGTCACCAGGTGGATGAATTTTAATGTTTGAAGAAGGCTTCTATCCACCATCAGCAATTAAATACCAATCTAACCATATATTTTGGGTCTTCAGAGTGCCTAAGTGTGTCTAAGATAAAATGCACTCAATCTCCAGCGGAGTCGCCATTATGTTGTGGATGACAATGGGACACACTACGAGATATAGCAATTAAGGGCACTTAGAATTTTCTCCCCAGTGGAGTCGCCATTATGTTGGGGTTCCTATGTTTTTTCCAGATTCGCAAGACCAAAAGATAAGACAACATCAAACCACTTTGGGACCTCAGGATCTAGCCCTCCTAGATCCAGAGAGGGATCTCTCTATGAATATAAAGAATGATATATATTTAAGGCTCAAAATGAGGTATTAGGCTAGGTATGAAGCATAGGGGTTTTGATTGTTTTTTTGGTTGGATTGGTTGGAGATCATTAACTGAGAAGGTTATGGAAGTAAAGAAGGAACTGAATAGAAGGATGTTTCGGAAAAAGAAGATAGGTCAAGAAAGTGTCAATCCATTAGGCTATGGAGTCATGAAAGGGGATTACTTGCATAAAAACTATTCAAGGGTTTTCATAGGGCAAGTCATCTATACTAGAGGATCTCTTTAGATATATGGTGGAAATCAGGGCAGAATGATGAAAATTGGGTCTGATGGAGATCTAGGGCTTTGTGCGGTCTGGACCGTTAGATTAGGTCAGGTATCGGCGATCAACGGTTGAGATTGCATGATGAAAATGTTTGGAGGTTGGACAAAGGGATAACGGGTGTGGGAAATATTATAACATGACCGTCGGATGAAGAAGACAGACGGTGGAGATTGGTGGAAGAAAATGGTGGGAGGCGTAAGTGAATGGAGGACAAGATTATATGGTGGCCGTCAGATCTCAGAAGTGGACGGCTGAGATCATTCAATCGAAGTTATAAGGGAGACTGGGTGAATGGAGGATGGGCGGGCTGAGAACAAATATGAGCCGTCGGTTCTGATTGATGGGCGGCGGAGATGAAACCTGAATGCGGGGGGAAAAATCGGTAAGGCGGAAAACCAGGGTGGTTTTCATGCGGGGTCGAAGGCGAAAAGTGGTTTTAATCAAAATCACGCGATTCCACTCATCGCGTGATGCGTGGCAAAGCAATACCACCTATATCGTGCGATTTCGGAGCGTTAACGGTCAGACAGTAAATTTACGCGATATGTCTGTGAACCGTCGGATGTGGGGTGGGGAGATATAATGGTGGAGATGATCGCGCGATGGGAGAAGGTGCGTGGGGCGGAAAAAGACCGTCGGGTTTAATTGTGATCGTTAGATCTAGTGTAGGGACAGTCCATATTTGATGATGAGGCGCAGTGTTTTTTTGAAAGGAGGGGAGGGGAATGCAATTAAGGTGTGCGATAACCGTCGATCTTTGGAGATCGATGGTTCTCATTGATTAAAAAAAATGCATCGGGGGATGATAGAATCAAAGGAAAAAGGGCTTGGACGTAGTTTTTCAAAGGCTTTAAGTGCTCGATCATAGGTTTTGATTCCATGGAGTGGGGGTTAGGAGAATAAGCCCTTGGGGACTAGTTTCTTTCATAGAGCGGAGAGAGGGCTTTATAGGTTTTTTAAAGGGATTTTTGGGTTTTTTCAGTGGAGGATAGTCTTTCTAAGCACCCTGTTGCAGACTTATGGTTATATGAGGCCGGGGCTACACAATATAAGCCCTCAGGGGCTTAAGCCTTATATATTGTAAAAAAGAGTATTTTAAGTTGAAATCAGTGCTTTTCAAGGCCATACGAAAGGTTCTGGTAGAGGAAAGAGGGGGTTTTCAAACTAGATAAAGGGAGATATAAGGTTTAAAGAGGGTTTTAGGATGAAATGGAGGGATTTTGGGGAATTTGAAAAGGGGAGTGAGGATGATATAAGGCAAATGGAGGCCCTTTTACAACAGTTTTCTTCACAAACAGTGAGGCTTTTTAAATGGAAACAACAGTGAAGATTATTTAAGGAGCAGAGGACACATAGAGGCTTCAAGGATGAAATATTTTCAAGGGAAATGTTTCTCTTGAAGGCTCAGAAGAATATTTAGCCACCTGTTTGCTTGTCAAAAATTTATAGGTGGCTAACAAAGGGGTAAATTTGTTGTTTATTAACTACATATACTTGAAATTTTCAGGCAAACATAATTAGTCACTTTTTTAACCCTAATTTTTTTTAGGGATGGTTATTCATTTTTTGAAAATAAACCATATCATCATAATCTATATAGATTGCACTACTGCAATGACTATTTTTCGGTAGTTTTCATATTAAATCACTATTTTTTATTATTTTTTGAAATGGACGAAGACAAACAAACAATGATGTTTCAGTACATTTTATGAGACATACATTTTCTTTTCATTGTGATCGTCAATAAGAAAAATGAGAATACCCTTTTGAAGAAGACAAGGAGAGGAATTTTTTTTTTTTTTTTTGGTGTTGCCATTTTAAAGTTATTGAATTTTCATTCACTGCAATTTTCAGAACAAATAAATTCCACACTGACACAGTTTAGTATAAATTAATAACAAATTGAAATTTTTAAATAAACTCCACAAATATTACATCATTAGAAACTATATTCAGAGATTAATCTAAAGGTAATAGTTACGAAAGATAACATTATATTTTTGTAGGTGTTCCACCCCTCCAAAGCTGCAGTTTCTGAAAATCATAGAATTTTCTGGGTTTTTCGTTGACCAAGAACTCTTGGGTGAGATAATTTCTCGGGCGAGACATTAAATAAACTCTCAGGCAAGAAATTTTAAACTCTCGACCGAGAGTTTAAACCACCACAGGTTAAATTTAACCGTGTGGGTAAACTCTCGCCCAAAATTTTTACAAACTCTTAGCCAAGATTTTGCGTGCGAGAGTTTATCCAAGGAAGATTCTCGGGTGAGAGTTATATAACTCTTGTCTGAGATTCTATTAAACTTTCGGGTGAGAAATTTAATCGAAACATTTTACCATCGGCCGATGGAATCTTGTGAAGATTCATCGTATCGTCGCGATGTTTCGGGCGAGAGTTGTATATAAATATTCTCATTCGAAAGATTAAATCCACAATATTCCACACACCATTCTAAACCAAAGAATCAAATTTTTTTAGGGTGCGAAGGTGCAAAGTTTTTTTGGGTGTGATTTTTTTTTTTTTTTTTTAAAGTAATGTTTTTTAAACATTCAATTTTTTTTTTTAAAGAGCACATATTTTCAGGAAAGGGAAGTGAAAATTTTATGGGGAAAAAAATCACATTTAATTTTTTATAAAAATTTAATTACTTGATATTTTGCAAAATGTCTTTATGAAGGCATGAATTATTTTTGCAAAATGTCTTTATGAATTCAATTATTTATTAAATTTTCTCTCTTATTGAAGGCATGAAGTACTTATTCTGAAGTCTTTATGTTTTTTTGGGTATTTGGTCCAAATAGAATTGGATTTTAGGTTTCCAATTTTGTGAACATGGGAAGCAAAAGGAATTGAAAATCAAGGCACGATCGAAATAGAATTGATTCAGTGGAAAGGAATGAGAGATTACAAAATAAAAGGCAAGAGGAAAGGGAAAGATTAAGTCATGAAATAAATGTGGAGGTAGAGCATCGTGAAAGAGATGTAGAGGTGCATGAAAATGACGAGGAAATGAGAAATGTTGAGGAACTTGTAAACGAGAATATTGAAAACACAAATGTTGAAGAGAATGTTGAGGAACTTGTCAACGAGAATATTGAAAACACAAATGTCCAAGAGAATATTGATATCGATCTCATTGGTGAGGCAATAGTTTCTTCAATTTGAATTTTGTATTTAAAAAAAAAAAACATTGTAGTTCAAAATAGTTTTAAAATTAAAAATATATATATGTCAATTTCAAATTAGAAGTTAATATTGTTTTTTATGCAGGGACAACATCAGACCCACAAGAAGATACTACCACACCTCACATTTCATTGCAATTAATTGGAAGTTCGAAGAACGTTGTATACGACTACAACTTTCTAGAGAATATGGATCCAACTAAAATTGAATAATTGGGACCACCAATTCCTAAAAGAATAGTTCGAGATAAAACAAATTGGGGGTTGAAACATATTTTTGAAGGTAAATATATCATAGCACAAACTCAGAAGTTACGTAATTTTTAAAGCACAAAACTCTCAGAAATGTTGTGGAATTATTGGGCATTAAAATTCAGAAAGAGGTTTTAGTAAATCAAATTGTATCAAAAAATGTGACGTCGGCGCTTGCCAGACTAGCCAAAAAACGATCTCAAGTTGAAAAGAGTGCTCGTAGAACAATTTTAACAGGTGTACTTGCGAAACAAACTGCATCAAGTCGGTTGATGTCAAAAACTTCAAAAGTTTTTAGAACATCAAGAAAACGTTTATGGAGGCATACAAAATTTAGAATTTAATTAGATGAGAATGATGAACTTGCATGTTGGGCTAATATCCGCAGGCATCCATATCATGATAGACTTCCTGATGGTGTGAGGGATAGGGTAAGAGTTTTGGAATTTGAATTCTCGTGTGTTTCCAAATGAAAGGGACACTGTGAGACGTCATATATCTAAGGGAGTTTATAAAACTCATGCCAAAAAGATAACATAGGTCAGTCAAGTAGAATTATTCCAGAACTTTATGGAGAGTAATATTGATGTGAAGGTTTCCCTAATCATATTTGTGAAGATTAAACCATGGTATGTCAGGCCTATCACTGTTCGAGACACATGTTGTTGTCGATACCATGTAGAATTCCAAATATTTTAGACATTTGTAAATTTTGGCATAAAATATTGGTCAAATGACCCCGTGCTTCAAGTGTTCGCGAATTTTTATCGAAGATATTATGTGCACGAGAGAATAATAAATTATTTTATAAAAAACAATGTGTTGGTGGAAGAAAATGCCTAGAATGTTCTCATTTGGCACTCTATGATGCAAAGTATCCCATTGATCCTAATGATCCCACACTGTCAAATCTCAGTCTGAATTGGAAGCGATATGAAAATGTTACTTACACTCCTATTGCAGATTCAAGCACAACATAAAAAATAATCACTTTACTTGATGACAACATTTCAGTGAAATCTTTTATGGAGAAGTTCAGGGTGCAAATATACAAATATATTAAGCACTGTCATATAGCATGATTTACAGTTCAAGCAATCACGTGATGTGTTCCCAAAAGGAACAATATTATCAGTGGTTGATTTCGCTGAGAATTACACGTTTACTCCACAAAAGGAGATACAAAGTGAGTATTATCATTCAGACCAAGTATCTATATTTGTGTATATTTTGTATAGACATGCAGAGCTTGATAAAGATGGTTTTGATAGCGATGAAAATAATCGTGAGGTGATTAAGGAGTACCATTTCTACATCAGTGATGGTCAAACACATGATACATGTTTATTTCAACATTGTTTTAATGTTATTTATAATGAATTGTTGAAACGAGGGGTCACTATTAAAGGACATTGGGTATGGTCAGATGGTTGTGTTGGTCAATTTAAATCAACAAGATCTCTCTTTTGGTTGTATTGTCTTCATAAGAGAACCAACATTCGACATACATGGAATTTATTTAAGATAGGGCATGGAAAAGGAGAGCACGATGGTGCTGGGGCATGCGTAAAACGTGCACTTAGGAGGCATCAATTGAATCACTTAGCTTGCTGGCTTGAAAATTCTTTAGATGTTGTTAATTGGTGAAAAGACAATTTAAGTCATGTATTGAACCCAAGGATGGCTGATGTGCATAGGTAAGCGTACACATTTAATGAACAATATATTATACATGTATAGAGATATATGTGTATACATGTGTGTGTATTTTGTTATCAAAAAAATATTAAATATTGTTCAAAATTTGACTCATACATGTGTGTGTTTTTCTCAAGCAGGTACTTTTGAAATATTGAAATGGGTGATGTTCATAGATCGTTGCCATTTAATTTCCTTTCAATCTCTCAAAAAAGAAGTTTACACTCCAATATGAGTAAGAACATGAAAAATATACAATGCATTGAGAAACGAAAGTGCTCTTCTTCATGTATTCATCAGACAGAGTCCATCGATGATTGTGAAAACCAAATTAAGAAATTTGTTAAACCATGGAAACACGAAGAATTGACACCATTTCCCCCACTTGGAAATGTGACTAACAAGGAAATGGACAATGAAGTGGTTGTGATTGAAAATGATTATGATTGTGTTTCTGATATGGTTAGAGAAGGTTATGTCTTCGCTGTCATTGTACCAGAAAATAATCAAGAAAAAGTGCATTATTATATATTATGATGCACTATGTCTAAATGCACGTTGCTGCAAGAGTATAATGATCCATCAAATTATACATATACCCAATCGGTTTAATGGTGTTAATGGGACATTTCTTTGAAGAAGTAAAGAAATTTAAAGATCATATGATTTTTCAAGATTACCAGCCAAAGATTATTTATTCCCAATATAGTCATTGGGTCATAGCAACTCAGTTGCAGTTGAAGCAAGTGAAGAGTAGAAAAAAATGACGACAATGGAGGTTATCGATAAATGATCATGATGCCATTCTGGAAAATTTTCCACTAACACATTTCATATGAGTGGAACACTTGTTCAAGATGCACAATGAACTTTGATTCTAGGCTTAGAACATATAATTGCTACAATGTATTGGACTTTATATAGTTTAAGACTATTTTGTGGATTGATTTCAAATAAATGGACATGTGGATGGTTAGATGTGTGTTGGTACGAACAATATATTATGATCTACTGGATAAGGGTGATTTTCTAGATAACTAAGTTATGGTGATTTAATGTGTCCATGGTATGGTGATTTAATGTGTCCATAATGTTTACTTCTCGATGATCTTAACTCACCCCTATTTTTGCATGGATATGATGGTGATGAATGAATATTTAATTACATATATTCTTGTATTTTTAGTTTAGTTTTGATATCAAATGTCATCATATTTGCATCACATAAACCTTAAAATCATTCCATGTAAAACAATTAATGCACACAATTCTAAGTACACATGTAATGCACATACAAACTTAGTTTCAAATGCATATAATATTAACAATAGAGATGTACTTAAAAAATTCATAGCATGTCATGAATGCATTTAGTATTCAATAAAAATAGCAATCAAGGAATTTATTCATTAATTAGCAATTGAATGTGCATAACTCTAGCATTTGGGTTTAAAGGGATGAAAATATGACTTTTGGGTTTCTCATCACTTTTTTATATTTCCAAAATCTTATTCTTTCATTATTTATATAGGGTTAAGTTAATTAAGTAGAAAAGTTAGAAAATACTTTCCCGTTAAGAGCACTAATTATCCAATTATATGTGCACATAAATTTTAGTTTGTGATTTATGGTAATGATAAATTGTACTAAGTGTCCAATTACTATGTAAAAATAAACATAGGAGTTAGGTGTGTCAATTAAAAAATATAGGGGATAATGATTTTTACAGAAGGTATGGGTCATGTACTCCATCATGTGAAGACCCTCCCGTAGTTTAGATTTGATGTGGCTAATATTTTCATTATTGTCTCTTCTCATGATGGAGGTATCCTACTTTTATTTTCCATCTCCTTGTAGTAAGGAAACTCTCTTTTCTTTGTGTTTCATCCCCAATTTCTCTAACATGGGTGATGTTGTTTCCTTCACATCTCTAATTTTCTATACTCATATCACTGCTATTTTTCAATGCGATTTTTTAATCTTCCTACTCTTGCTTGCCACCCACCATTCTTCTTGATGACAAAACGATTCCGGGTCTCTCAATTTCGACCTCCAAGTGACTTGAATCCCTTAAGCCTATGGGTTATAGGCCCTCAAAATCTTGTCTCTCCTCAATAAAATTTGTAGCAACCTTACACTAAATCCCACCTATGGTGTTTTCACTTCTATCGAGAGCTGTGTACTGGGCCATCTTCCAACCATATACTTTGAACAAAAATGTCTTTGGAGGCTAAACCAAAATGTCCCTCATAGATTTTTCTGATTATAATCCTGAGGGTGTGTTGATTTCCAGTCTGTCTTGGAGAGAGTGAGAGTATATGAATGCATCCATTAAGTAGGAATAATTTTAATTTTGTTGTTGTTTGTATATGTTATTTCTTATACTCAAAATTTATGTTGTTAATGGTGCTATTACCCGCCTCTTCAAAATATTTAACAGGATTTTAACCAGGTTGTAGCACCTTCATTGAACGTGCCTTGTGTGAAACCTATAGATTGATGAATCAATATTCATGCTAGAAGTTTATGTGGGTGGTTGATTCTTTCAATAAATTGTAATATGTAATTTACCAATTGGAATTTAGGAAGTTAGGTATGCAGTTATGGCCACCCTTTAGGTAGTCTAGTCAAAATAATTGCTGACTGTGATGGATGCACATTGAGAGATTCATGTGCATCCAGAATTTTAAAACTAACAATACCTAAACAAAACTCAAGCCAAAACACCATTGTTAGCATTCATGTTTTTCAAACACATAATTCTGTCCATCAATGTTAAGATTGAATTTAACGACAACTATTTGATCTATACTAAGCATATTCATATGCATTCGACGAGATAAAATTCATATGAAGCCTCTTCAAAATAATTGCTAGCTTTATCCTACCTTCAAGAAACACTGGTGGCAAGGTACACGTTTTTTTGAGTAGCAGTAGAATTCTATGAGACCGTACTTTCCATACACCATATGTATCCATATGAAACTTATTACGTATTTAGCACCATCCATAGACAAATTTAATGGAACTCACCGTGTACATCCAGATAAGGTTAGTTCAATTCCAACGTTATTCATCTATGGCTAGATGAACAAAATCTATATTAGGAAAAGTATCCGTTTTATCCTATACATGTGCATGTGAGCAAACTTTCCCTAGACCCAATAACATATTTTATTTGAATGTTTATCCAACTAGGAAAATTCATTGAGATAAATTGATTCGAGTATACAATTTTGGCACTTCTATGATTAGGCATTGTAACGTTTTGACAGTTTCCAATAGGTCAGCCTCTCAACAATCTACTTCTACAAAAAGTTATACCTGTTCCAACTCTGCTCAATTGATCATGTAATGGAAGTATTCCTCTAACACAACATGATGATATTGATTTCAAGTAGCCAAAAACATTCCTTCCTATTCTATTGCTTACCACTCAACAATTTCTGCAACTTGGCATTGAATTTTATTTATTTATGGTTCAGTCTAGTCTACCCAGGTGGTATATGTTTTCTTGACGTTACTTTCTTGTCGTTGGAGATCTATCTTCGGAAATGGAAACTCCACTTCCAATAGACATACGAATTGTTGCAATACTGTAAACAAATTTTCATCTATTGTTTAACACACTCAGTAGGAGTATAAATAAATGATATAGAAAAAATTACAAACATTCTAGCTAATGCAAATGACAGAGAATTATTTCCCATGTTTTGAAATGAACTTATGGAGCTTGTTTATTGTAAATGAGTGTATATTCCCAAAGTCTCCTCTCTTCTAAGAGTCCCCGCCACCTTCTTCATTGATTTATTATAATATTTATATTTTCTATAAATTTTTCCCTAAGTAGAAGAAATAGGTAGTACAAAAACCTATAGTGAGCTATAAGAATTTCATATGTACTTCATAGATTGATGAAACTTGGTTTGGTTAACAGAGTAAACTAATGAAATCTCGTGGGGGTCTTGTATTACCAAAAATATTGAACCATTGATATTTGTACAATGAAATATGCTCATAACATAGAAACAAGATGGAAATTGCATCAAACTCCTGCACTTGAAATTCTTCATGAGATCCTAATCATGTGCCCTATTGATTCATCTCATTCATTCACAAAATTGGTCCTCGTTTTTCCTCATGTATCACTGAGTGAGCTGCAAAAAATCCTCCACTAACACCTCATTGGTTATCTCCTCTAGATTGGAATTTGGGCATCACAGGTTCACCTCCATTGGAACCTCTCTAGCTTCCTGACTCCTCTGGTCCCAGGAGCTCATAGTCCCTCATAGTCCATGCAAATAAAAAAAGAAACATAGAATCAAGATGGCAATTCAATTGAAAACAAAATCATCAAAAGAAACACAATCAACAAATAAAAAGTTCAAAAAGTATGTTATCTAAAGGTTTATGTGAAAATTTGTTTGACAATTTACAATTACTCAATCACCCTATCGTAGCTAAGTTATTCAAAACAGTTCCATGTGTGCCATCATAATTATACCAGTAGGAAGTTAAAAGGAGATGTTTAACCTTGCAAATGTTGAAAATTTATTTCTAAGGTCCCCAAGATGAGACCAAGTGCTTTTAGTGAGAATGAACGAAATGCAAGGTGCTTTGTTTTCCAAAATGAAAAAAAATACCAAGTGATAGAACGTGATTTATTTCACCTGGTTTTTGTAGGTTTATATTGCATGCAGACATATTGAACCTTTTAGTTATTATAATTCTATTGGAAAATGGACTTATGTAAAGTAGCATGTTTGTAATATATATGTTTGATAGTGGAAATATACTTTTCAGGCCTTGCTTTGGAAGGACAATAATTTGTTAGTGTGCATTGTGAAGAGGACTATCCTATTCTTGTACAACCTCAAATGTGTTGTTATGAATGCATACCAGTAAGAGAAAAAAAATATGGATGCATACTAGTAAGAGAAAAAAACAACCTGATGACACAATAATAAGAAATGGAATTCTAACAAGTTTTTTAAGTTTTTTTTTTTGGTGGGAAAAATCACATTGCAATTCCATATATAATAATGGAGTTTAACAATTTTTTCTTTTTCTTATTGCAAAATCACATTGCAACTCCATATATAATTAAGAACAACATGGTAAATAGACAAATGTGTTTCAGAATCTAAAAATTTTGCAGCAGATTTGTGGATACAATGACTCTTGCCACACTAACTTGACGTCCCGAATACAAAAAAGACTTTGTAAAAAAATACTACTTATGAATTGACCAATTAATAATCCAGCGCCTCAGATTTTTGATGGAATATTTTTATGATTAATACGTGACCTTATAATCCACATAGTCCTTTGGATTCTTTGGCTATTGACTACTGAAATGCTTGGCAATCTACTCGAATTTCACTGAAGGCTGAAATAAGTTTAGGAACAATGTTAAGCAACATAAGCTTGAAGCCAGCAGAACTAATACTCTTGTTCTCAGACTCTGCTGCAACATTACTAGTACTCATGTTCTTAGACTCTACTGCAACATTTGATGGCAATGTACAGTCTTCTGAAAGTGATCCAAATTGAGCCCCTTTCACATACCCATCACATGCACGAAGAATACAATGACATCGTTTTTGAAAATTATCTTTAACAAACATTTCAAAATTCTGCACAAACGACAGTCACTCGATTTTAAATGATTCAGAAGAAAAGGGTTAAAAAAAAAAAATTAGAACTGAAAATATGCCTATATTCTACCTTTGGGGGCATGTGTGGTATGTACAACATTTCCTTGCATGATAGGAGAAAGGAGTTTTATGTGTAGGCTAAAGACTCCTACTCCCCTTTAGTTGAAACAAACTGTTTGTCATATCCAGGTTCATTAAAGTAAGGATTATCATTTACTACTAGTCCTTGAATGGAAACAAGGACTTGTAGAACGTTTGATAATGACGGGTTCCACACTTCATTTCCTCTGCTTGTCCATGTGTTTAAAAGACTTAGACACACTTTCCCATTATCAAAAAGATTCGGATTCAACCATAACCCACAAGAATGGTAGTGTACTAACTGCAAAATTAAAAACCAACAGAAAGTGAAATGAGACCTCCATATTGAAGTTAAAAACAAAACTATGAGACCTCCATATTGAAGTTAAAAACAAATCTTGATCTCAAATTCAATTTAAAATAAAATAGTTCTAAATAAGTACTTGTAGGTGGTATGTCAAGATATTCAGATGGAAAATGAATATCAAAGAATAAAAGCCCATCCTAATATAGAGTCCCAGCTGCTCCAACAATCACAGCCCTCAAAAAATCCACCCTATCCTCATAGATTCTCAGAAATATTATATATGTCCAATCAATGAAAATTGTATGTAATAGGATGGGATAGGAATAAATAGTGTGCATACAGTATGAGGATATGAAAGAAATTCCTATAAACTATTCCCTAACAATCTATGTAAATATTATGATTTCCATCTAACAAACCTGGTAAATTTTCTTGGAGAATGTTCCATTCCTGCTGAAATTTCTTCATCCATTTACGCTTATTAATATGCTGTTAAAAAACGTTTAAAAACTTCAATGTTACACCATAAACATGGAAAAGAACATTTCTTTTGGCAACAAAAATCACAAAAAGGGATGAGAAGAACATGCCCTTTAATAAATGTATACCTAGTTTGTTTCTTGGTGGTAGAAGTGATTCATAGGGTCCTTTACAATGTCAAACCATTTGCAGTGACCTAGGTCATGACAACTACTACTGGGCAAGATATGCAGTGATAGTTCCTCCCTTTTCTATTACATATTCATTGCATCTTCCTCCATTTTCTGTTCCATATCAAATTTACCGAATATAAACTTAACTAAATCAAAATCAACAACTTTCCAGCTTGCAATACCATCTTAATCATATTCTTTAGCATTATTGCAAACCGACGCATAATCTTCATCTGTACAAACCATAAATATTTGTTGAGGTCCAACCTGCATAAAAAACACAAAAAATTATCCTTTGGCAACAAAAGTAAATTCATACTGTTTATTCTGTGATAGCCTTTGAAAAAGAAAAGGAAAAAAGAAAAAAAAAATATACCTTTAACACCATTCCATCTGCCCATGCTACCTCTATGTCTCCATCCTTGAGACCTATGACATTCCCAATCCAGGATAGATGGGATTATTCAAGACTCTTTTCAAGCTCTTCCTCCTATGGTTTCTTAAGAATTTTATGGTTTGTAGATAGATATGCAGTCTCAAAAACATTTTTGGGCCTTGTTTCATCCTTAAATTCTATTTGGCCAACCAAATGATTGACAATTCCAGGCTCTTATGTTTCCCTAGAGATTGGAAAGAGACGTATAATGATGTCCCCAATAAAGTAGAAGTAATTTGGATGGTGAGCTAGCTCATACACACTTACCAACTCCTCCCCATCAAATTTGCTTTTATCACATTCCAAAGCCTTGAGTAGGGCGCTCCTTTGAATCTACATTCTTTACAATTCCCGCTTTTCTCGCTTCAAAAGCATCACCATCATCATCCAAACCCTTATTCAATATATACTATTCAGAAATAGGTCATACTCCAAAAGATTATAAATGCGAATCAATGTTATAGAATCTATGCCATACACCCTTGTGCCATCTTTCCATTTCACATCTACCCTAGTACGTTTGTTGCCCACAGATAGTACTCCATCAACAATATTATCTTCTCTGTGGGAATCAATGTCATCTATGGAGGGCAGAGTAACTTCTGAAATTCTCCTTTCATATGTAGGAAGCATGCACCAATTGCCTAGCTGCCAATTAGTATGTGAAAAACAAGACAATAGCTTTAGCTGCTCAAGGTCATGTTCCTCTGCAGGGGGGATGATTTTTGATTGAGAATCGTAACCACGATTCATTACAACAATAAAATTGACGAAAAAATATCCCACTTCCACATCACATACTCTACCTTCCCTGCTATTTTCTTCCATTCACCACACAACCATATACCATTCTTGAAAATTGCTGAAGAACTGCCCCAGACAGATTGCCCTGGACTATAAGGATAATGGAGATTCTTGGAGGGTGTTCATTACTTTACATTTTGATCCATCCTCAAATATAACTGTCACATCATCAACCACTTTATCAACTCTTCCAAGCCAAGGCTCATGAATTACATAATCACCCCCTACAAACGCCTTTATTCGATGAACATTTCTAGTGGAAATTTTTGTTATAGAAACTAATGTGGGAGTTTCCAAATCTACTGTAACATCCACGTTAACCACAACGCCCATCTGTCTTGATGGATACGAAGCTGAGTCAACAATATCACCATGAAAGAACACTCTGTCAAGCACCTCGATGTCATGATTTTCTCTCTAGTCTCGGAAAGGTTTGTCCAAATAGCCCGTGCAAAATACAACTTAGTGAGATAGCTGAAACTGATGTTCTGTTGTTTTCAGCTTGAATTTGTTTATTCACCAAAGAAACAGATCCACCAGCCTGCAATTATGAATTTTATTAGTGTTCACAGAAGCTATGAATTGGGCCTTGTGACATGCAATCTTTCAAAAGGTTTAGTGGTTTTAAGTGGAATTTATACATATGAGTAAATTGAAACCGATGATGGCTATCTGATAAGAATTATAGCACCCTATAGAATCAAGGTGTATAACCTCCATAATTATTTCAAAAGGTTTAGTGGTTTTAAATGAAATTTATACGTATGAGTAAATTGAAACCGATGATGGCTATTTGATAAGAATTATAGCACACTATAGAATTAAAGTGTATAACCTCCATATTATCATTTCATTGCATACGTTCAAAATGAATGTACATTAATATAAGATCATCTAATAAAAAATCAATGTACATTAATATAAGCCCATCTAATAAAAAATAAAAATCCATGTACTTGTGATCCAAGTTTTTAAGCCCATCTATAAAAATAAAAATCCATGTATTGTTATTAGCTACTTCCAAAAACAAATCCATGTATTGTTATTAGCTACTTCCAAAAACAAGATTTATCTTATAATCCCAAGAGCCAAGGTAGATAATCACATTACTAATTCCAGGAATAAAGGTAGATAATGGCATTAGATACACAAAAGTCAAACTTGTTGGTAGATGCCTACATCCACTATACAATTCAACTCACCTAAAAATGTAGACTCTTTGACCCAAAGCCTACACGATCTCCTTGGGGCTCAGTTTGCATCATCTCAATATTATCTGTAGCCTGAAAAATAGAAACCAAAGTTAATATAAAAGTTTGCGAAAAGAAATATAATAAACATAATAAATATGATTAACAAAAAGTATCGATACCTCTGTCACGAATGGAACCTGAGAAGGAATAATCTCTTTAGGTAGCCCTTGATGTGTAGCACATACCTGAAAATTGTTAAGAGCCACACCATATAAAATTATGTTCATCTTAAATTCACTTACAATTTAACATAAAAATCTAGATAGATAATAACTGTGAGACCACTGGAACATATGAAGGTATCATGTCTTCAGGAAGCCCTTCATGTGTAGCACTAACCTGAAAATTTCATAATGTTAAGACTCATACCATATAAAATTATGTGACATAAATTCATTTTCAATTTGACATACAAAAAATATAGATAGATAGTAACGAATGTGGAACTTGTACATGATCATGTCCATGATCTACAGAATGAGAATCAGGGGCAAAGCAATGTCGATCTAAGAATGTTGTAAACTTCATAATTTAAATAAATATATTGGCTTAATATTTTGGAGACTAAATGTATATACACCAAAAAAACATGTTACATGCACTCTAGCTCATCTTATAAATGTGTATTTTAATATAGATCAAAACATTCTTGTACATACCTCGCCCATGGTGTGCATTCGTTTTCTAATGGATTGCTCATAGTGGTCTCTACAGAAGGATGCATACTCTAGAAGCTCATGTCGCTCCATCTTCATCAACACGTCATCTGGAATACTCACAAATGAATGAATGAACTGCACTAGATGAAGGTTGGCTTGTCCCTAAGCCGACTCCCACCCCTCCTAAAGCAGCTGCAATATGTTGTTGTATCTTCTCCCTCATTTGAGATGCATCACTGGAGATAAGGGCTAAATCCTCTAGAAGTGTAACTAGCCTAGGTGGTCGAGGTGATAAACGGTGCTGGAGGCCTAAACCCAACATCTCGCATAACATCAGGTCGTTCATATGTACGATCTTTTCCAGCTCCATAGAATTTGGACCTCGTATCTGTATATTTAGGGTCCATGTGCACTCGGAATTGAGCATACAAAAGCCTAACAAAATATTGTGGCACCTCATCATTATTTGGGAACTTCCCGTATGCATACAGGAACTTCTCATAAATATAAGGTGCAATATTGGGATCATTGAATCTTGCAATCTTCAGACGTTTTTTTTTCTTCAGGCCGCAAGTCAAATAGTGACAAGGCCATTTCTTTAGTGACCCTAATTTTAACTTCATTGTAGGAGTGGATATCAATCACCGACGCTCTCCTCCTATGCATCATGTGAAAAAAAACTTGGGTTGATGGTCCAACCCCATGATAAGTCTCTATCAAAATCTCCAAATTGTGCAAAAAAATTTGGAGACAATCTTGACTAGGGGCAAAGAGATTGCAACTTTGTAATTCATTGCACAATCTCATGGAATTCTCCCTCATCCCATCAACAGTAAGTAAGGAGATGGTGTATTCCCAAGGCATCTCCTCAGGAATATCACCGAGATGGGTGTAAAAGGGCTCATAGCTCATATTTCAGGAAAACTCATGAACCCTACGACCTCTCCCCCTAGGTGGGCGACCACCACCACCTGTAACATGTTAAATTATTGCACATATTAAAAATTAAATAATTTATAAGAAAAATTTGTATTTAAAAAACTTGTCTGTTCATTTGAAAATACCTCGTGAAAAAACTATCTCATCCTCTTCGCTCATCGAAATAGGATTGTTCCCTTCCGAGGAATGAAGGTATCTACTAGCCAATGTACAAAACATTTAATTGTTTTATCACACAAGTACATGAGACACACAATAAGTTTCACATTAAACATACATCAAACAACAAATTTTCCTTTAGATTTTACTTGAATGATATATATCCAAGTGTGGGATGGATGCCACAGGCTGAGAAACTGTTCTCTTTTGTCCCTCAGCAGCAATAGGGCCAACCCCAACTCCTAAATTTTCACCTATGGAGCATAATGTTTTCACATTAAACACATGGGATTTGAAAAAAAAAATTTCACCTGTTCAACATTAAATATAATGTAAACTTGAACATTTTAACTAGCAATCTAATGTGTACATATACCATGTATAATATACGCCTCATAATGGGATCTAAGAAATTGGGGATGAATGTGAACAGGTCTATGGGGCTCCTCTTGTTCGATTTGGTGTCTGGGCACACGAGTCATATGAGTGCGTCCACCTATGCAGGACAAAAAAATTTCACATTAATAATTTTTTCACAATGAACAATAAATATAACCTAGTTGAAAACATGACATAACTAAACGTCCAATGTAAATGATAATCCTCCTCTCAAGGAGAGGTCTCTAGAGGGCTCACCTGATGCCATTGTTTCTATAGTATCAAATCAAATTTCTGCCCCTCATAAACAAATTAGAAAACAAATTATCAATTGATAGTCATGTTATCAACCAATGGATAATAGGTACCATAGCTCCTTGACATACAAGGGATCGACAATAGTACATGGCCTAATATATCATGGCACTAACTAAGGTGGGTCAATCGTTCCTCCAGTTGTACAACTTGACTACCTAGGTATTAGTGAGTGGTCTCCTCGAGTGTTGTTCTATGTCTTTTGGAGCAATAGGACGGTTGGTTAGCCTATCGAAAGAGGTATTCAAGTATACCTAGGGGAATTCCTATATTCCTAAAGGTACATGGAGGTGATATTTTGTTTACAAGTATTGTTTTATGTCATAGTACTGCAAGCGATACTAGCAAGGGTTACAAGTGTTTCACACAATGTGATTCCACTTTATTTCCTACGTTTATTGTTCCTTTACTGTAGTATTACCCAGTTATGGATAGATCACCGTGTTATTAAAGGGCATTAGAACACAATCCCAAATAAAGTTTAAATATATATAAGCTTTATAACCAAAGGAAAGGTCTCCTAAAATAGAAAGAAAATAACTTGTGCAAGGTATGTTTTGAGGCTGAAATTGCAAAATGTTCACAACTTCTTCTATACTTCTTTGATTGGCTATTATGATCCCAATCATGAAATGATACAATATCATTAGGTCTATTGTCACCGGATTGGCATAAATTTTTGCAATCTATCAAAACTTATCCAATCAGTTGAATTTGCCGCCTTCCAAGAAAAAGTATAAAAGATGTTGAGTTTACATAAATGATATCTCCAATTATTGTACTTCATTTTGGACAATTATTTCTTCTAGGATAAGGTATTTTTCAAGAGGAATTTAATTTTGAAATCTCATTCTCCAAGTTCTGCATAGAAAATTTCAAACTACTTGAACGCTGATATACTCTCTTTTCCAAAACAAACCAACAAAGATATATTTCTTTCTTTTTTTGATTTTGTGCCCAAAAATTTTCTCACTACATGCCCAAGAAAGAACTTTGACAAAAATTTTCTTTTAAGCAACTCCAAAACTTTGGAAAATCACTAAATGTAGTGAAAAATGTAGGAATACAAGAGAAAGAGAGATAAACAATAATACATATTTCTTTGATTATAAGATATATAGAGCTATGCTAATTTTCCTCTTCAAGGGTGTACCTTGCAAGAAGTATGCTCCAAATAAAATCAAGGTCGTTGATAATACATTGCATAACCTTCAGCACAATAGATAACTATCCATAGAGAGCCTAAACTACCCAAGGCCGTACTTATAATGAGAGCATACTAACTAATTTGGACCCTCTTAACAAATTGGGCCCTTTTTGTAATGGGTGACTATTAGATAGCTATTTAATTGGCCTTCTTGAATTAAGGTTGCCTCATACATTAATAAGTTATATAAATAAAGGGTTTAGGCTATGAACTTCACATGTCCTCTCCATTGGAAAGCAACTTTGTCCTTAAGGGTCAAGGGGAGGAAATAGTTGTATATTCCCATGTGGATCTTCTAGTTGCATATCTTTCCACTAGGGCAATACTTCTCTAATTATATGTCTACACAATTGATGCTTTGTGGTATCCAATAGTTCTTGTAGTGTTGGAAGAGTTTGTTATTGATTTCAAAGAGTTTATAGGCTTACATTAGTTTGATGATTTTCATGCACAAATCAAATGAATTTTGGTACAAGGACTATCTAGATTGGTAGCCATTGCAAGGCCATTTCGTTTGATAGGTGGCACATTTTGTGGGTCCTCTTAGTTGGTGAGATATTAGTTTTTGAATATTGATGCCCCAAAGATGGGTTTAGGACCAGCACCTCATCTCCATGATCACATCAATGCATAGATTGTTGCTGGAACTATTTTGCGAAAACAAGATGCTATGATGTACCTTACATGGACATTCTTTTATCGATTCTTGGTATGGATCTAATATGAAGTAACCATTATTAATTGTTGATTTTTGTGTGATGATAATATAGAGGGATGCTCAAGTTATATTGTGTTAGTAGTTGTGCTATTGTAATTGTTAGTTTGTTAGCCATCTTGGTTCAAACATTCACATAAGCTTAAAATATATTGTCTTATAGGGGAGTTCCTGTTAGTACTTCGAACAAAATTAATTCTCAAATTAATTCTGATCTCATGCATTCTGTATTTCTCCATGAAATCAAGGACCCTAATTTCTAATCAGACGATGGCTATTAAAAGTACCATATGTTGGTAAACAAAGGTGCCATATGTGCTAGATGTTTGAGTGTTATTACCTGAAATTGCTTTGGGTACTATTTTGTATAAAAATAGTTTTCTTCTTTCTCTTATCAAACCGAGGAGGCATGTTGGAATCTATAGAAAAGAAATATTTGTGTCAACAGAGTCGTTATCCATATCCAGTTGAAATGGAAAAAGGTTTCTGTAAGGAGCACATTCATAGAAATTCCCATATATTTTGGCATCATAGATTCTTGAGTAATATTCAGAAACTAGAAAGATTTTTCCCTTAAAGATAGACCTAATAAACATATTGTTATTGGTAACCCTGAATAATAGCTAGGATGTGTTTGAGGAACTGCAACATTGAATCCCAGAAAATTATATCAATATGTGATCATATAGTGCATGCTCCTACTATGTAATATCCATATTATATATTTTACTTAATTTCCAGGAGTTAAATTCAAGAAATCCACTATTAAATTTTTCCAGAAGATTCAATAATAAATTAAAACACCATTATAGAGAAAAAACACTGCAAACCCCAGTTATTTTATTAATAAATTGTAAGGAAATTACATTAATTTGATCTGGAAGGAAGCCTGATAGGGATATTCACAAAAACCCTTGGCTTTGACTCCTTTAGCTCTGCAACTCGTACTCCATAGTGAATTGTGGATTCAGCCCTCCTGAAGTATACAATCAGCCACCTTGAACCCTAGAAATTCGGCCCTCTGGAAGAAAATTCTTCTACTACAAAGTTGTGGGAGCTATCTAAGACTTAGTGCATATCGGAAATATGAATAATGTTGAAAATTTTGATTTGGTTAAGCCCTAATTTTTGTGAAAAATTTGCTGGAAAAAAGATTGATCTAAGGCAAATATTTGGCCTAGTTTGAGGCCCATACTGAGGCATAATTTCAACGTCTGTTGAAATCCTTTTTGAGGTAGATTCCTAGAATTTTCTGAGGCATATTTGCAGATTTTTTTGAGGTGATTTTCATTCTGTCTGAGGCCTTCTATAACATTTATTTATAAGGATATTCTTGGCATGTATGAGGCCTTCTACGACCCTTTTTATGAGGAGATTCTTGACCTTTCTTGAGGCCCTCTTTCGGATTGTCATGAGGCTCTAATTCAACCCTTTTTGAGGTATGACCAAAATGTGTTATGATGTTTCTCCATGGCTTGATTCATAATTTTCTTAAGGCAAAATTCTGAGATAAATTCTGCCTATTGAAGACTGAGTATTATAGGCATATGGACGAGGTGGAGAAGCAGTGCTATTTCCAGAGAAAAGGATTCAAGTCCCTATATAACAGGCTTGTTCATCCCATGGATGTGCTTACGTCTATAATATGACCACCAGTGAAGTCAAAATAATAAGGGTGGAGTAAGCATGTTTATTGATTGAAGTGTGACTATATTCAAAGTGAAGTTCCCCCTCTCAGGCCCTATCCTAATGTTGCCAATCCCCTAAGTGAATCCTTATATAAAAGAAAGGTTGGTTTTTGATAAAAAGTGAACCAACTTCAGTAGTGAGTAGTGAGTGGGAAGTTTTCCCTGTAGCCCTACCCAACATATCATTTACTATATCACAAATTCTCGATTGAGCGACTACTCGCTAAGGATAAACACTTAAGAGTTTACTATAGATGGGTTCTGAGCACAGTTGATGCATTATATTCAGTTAAATTGAGACTGATATGAAGTTGTTTTTGTGTTGAAGCTAAGGCATAAATCGAATTACCACAAAATACAATTTACCCTAAAAAAATCAAATTGTAGACTTACATGGAAATAGATATCGAATTTGTCGCTATCATGGGTGCTCATGGTGGCGAACTCACTCGCTGAGGTGGATCGAAAATGACATAGCTTATGCTCCAGTGTACAATTTTGCGCAGGCCAGGGGTTTGCAGAATGTTAGGGGAGACAGGATTTGGAGTTTTTTATAAGCATAAAACTCTTAGACGAGAGTGTAAGAGAATCTAAACTCTCAAACGAGAGTTAATACAACTCTAGGCTGAGAGTTTTAAAACTCTCGTCTGAGAGTTTACCTGAGAGTTTATGTCAATAAAACTCTCAGACGAGAAAATACTTAACTCTCGTCTGAGAGTAGTTTAACTCTGGTCAAGCCCAATGTAACTCTCGGGCGAAACATTAAAAATCTCTCGGATGAGAGTTCTAAAATTCTCAGTCGAGAAATTGAGTTGACTATTTTCTCGAACGAGAAATTAAAAATTTCACCCAATTTTTGGCCATCCGCCAAAAAGTGTTTCCCAACTTCAGGTTTTCACCCTTTTTTGATGGTGTGCTGTTGCTCCTTGCCTCTCTGCTACTCCTCTGCCCCTCTTTTATGTTTTCTTACTGCATTATTGCGTGATCTATTTCTTTGCCTTATTTCTACTACTTCTTTGCTCCTTTGCCTTAATGATAGTTCTGGTGCTGCTCCTTTGCGCTCCTTTGCCATCAATGACAATATTTCCATCAGTCTCCCCCTTTGGCATTAATGGAAACACATCTACCAATACTCCAGTGCTTCCTCCAAGACTTCCTCCCCCTTTCATTCTGAGAAGTATCTTTCTTCCTCTGCTTGATTTTATAAGAGCCTTTCTTATTCTGCTTGCTTTTACTCCCCCTTTGACATCAATGGAAAAGGGTTGCACATTTCCCAGTGTAGTTTCCATCTTTGCATTATTTCTCCCTGATTTGTGTATATGCATTCTTCTTCTGACTTTATACCTTGCTACTCCAGACTGGTGTACAAGAGTTGTTGGGAGAACACTTTGAGAATCATTGAACTTGTATGTATATACACAGTAAGCTGATACCATCCCAAAGCACAAACTCCTTGTACTTGTATAAAGATGAAAGTGATGATAAGGAAACTTCATAGAACAAAATATACCAGAATTATATAATCATAGATCCATCATTGTAATAATACTAAAATAATGAGAATTCTCCATACGATATATAAAGTCTGCTCCAAATATACTTCAGTCTATATTATGATCTTCATCTGAGATACATATTTGTTGAGGAAGGTTGTATATGGAATATGTCTTCTTCTGCAATACACATCTACAGTACACATTTATTCAAATATGATGAAGCCAATATATATTTTCTAGCTGTGGTTCACCTTTACTGCCTATTGTTGGTGATATGTGCTAGACTGCTAATAGGGATATTACACTGACAGCCGAAAGGCCCTTGATACTGATGTGAACAACGGATCTCAGGAATCCTTACAACTTGTTGTAAAACTAGACCATATTTCAATCTAAAAGAACCAATGACTTTAATACTGTATAGAGTAATTTCAAAACAAACCCTTGAGGCTAGATACATTCAATTCATTGGTCAATCTCACTTATCTACTATACAATTTTATTTATGACATAAGGGGGGTATGTATTTCAATCATCAACCTCTCTGCAATGGTGAAATACCAACAATTCCTTTCTGCTGAAGCAGGATTTAGATAAATCAATAACATAATATTGAGCTTCAAATAGTAAGATTAACACAACTAGTCCTTCATACTTCAAATACTTTAATTGTTCTATCATAATGTTCTTCAACAAAACATCTTCAAGTTGTTTAATTGAAATATTAGCAAACAGACTTCACACAGTTTTATGAATGATCTTAAGAAAGAGGCCTTGAAGATATATCTGTACTGAATTGAGGAAGGAATGTAGTTATATCTATAAATAGATACTACTTCAATGCTCAATATAATACTTCAAATGTAAATGATATAATGGTCCTTTAGTAATTTTATTGACCTTTTCATGCTTTAATAATGCAGCTCGACATTCTCCAGTATTTACAATCAGAAAATACTTGGCAATAATTAGAGAAACCAGAGCTTAATCCACATATACTATAATGATGGTAGTGCTGGGAATACTAACTTGATGTACTTCTGCCATAATAATCTGATCCTGATGACCTGTACCATACCATTGCTCCACTGATAACACTTGGTATTCTATTGATAAGCAGACTGCTTGTTCCAAATACCAATTGATACTAATTTGATAACCCATGCAGTAGTTTCACTTCAGATCGCACATACACCCATAGTTAAGAAAACCTTCATAGTTTCTACTATTGAGTTCTCCAATGTTCTCAACATCAATCATCAATATATAGAATATGATTCTGGCATCATTAACCTTTTTCTTATTTTGTCATTCTATTTTTAAAATAATGTCACTGCATATTCCTTTCTAGGACTGCTCCAAAATCAGCGTTTCTCTATATACAATTCAACTGTTCTAACATAATGATCTTTAGGAAGACATCTTCAATTTATTTACTTGGAACCTAAAAGGGGCAGACAACTCATAGTTTTATCACTCATTTAACTACTTTCCTCCAAGGGGACCTTCTATTGATGAATGATGTAATGATATAATTATGTTAAACAATGATCTTACTCATCCTTCTTAATTTTGTTTCATTGTTAACACTTGTAGTGTGATGCACAGTGTGATCATCCTCTATGGATCTTTCCAGTTATATAGCTCGAAACATAATTTTTTGTGATTTTAACCATTCATCACTTAGTGTGTTGTTGTCTTCTTATCTTACATGTTCATGGCTGATGTTCCCTCTACCACCATGGCTGATTGCTGCCTTCTCTCCTTCCATCAATATGTTGGCTATTGAATGCTTCAGGTATCCTTCTTCCTCTATAGTTCTTTGTCAGAGGAATTGTCCTTTCCCTTCCTAAAATTTTAGCTGTTATTATTCCAAGGAGCTCTTCTTAGACTACTTTTATGGGGATTTTTTATGAACTGCTCTCCCCCTGGGATGTTTCTTCTTATCTATTATTGGATGGATATTTGCATTGCTTCCTAGAGCTGTTCCCCCTTAGACTATGATGGATTCATTATGTTATTGAAGTAACAGGATCCCCCTTTCTCTTTTCCTTCCATACTTTATTGGGGTTCTTCATAATGCCTTCACTTATTTTTGATTCACAGTTTTGTCTAATTTGATTGGATTCCATCATCTGTCTAGAGTTCTTTAATGTATATGGCAGCTTATAGTCTTTTGATTTGTGACCAAGCTTGTGGGATACATAACAATATCTTATTTTACCAAGGTACGTTTGAGCTGATGTATAATATTTTGTGCTCCCTTTTGAACATAATTTACATTCAACAATATTATGTCCAAAATCATTGCATGCATAACAATAGCCATGGAAATTATCTGTGTACCTGGTGATAGGTTGTCTTCTCCATTTGTTTGCTTGAGGTAGTCTTTTCAGGCTGCATCTTTAGTTGGTTGGACTGGATTTGCTTTGTCCTATAGTATGCCACATTATGTCCAGGTTTGTTGCAGTCAAAACAATTGATACTTCTCATAGGAGGAAGGAACCTCCTTTGACATCTTCAAAATTTGTTCAATTCATCCTTACAAGTGTATGAGCCTTTAGCAGTTGACTATTTCTTCCTCTCATTCTCCGTCTTTTCATGTTGCTGCTTGTTTCTATTTGTTTCTTTACAAATCATGTTCTTGTTGACTTCTACTTCTGTAGGAATATTTTGAGCTGCTTCATTATCCTTTAAAACTTTTAGAAAAATGATATTCTTGTTATCTTCTACCTTGGACTTACTGGTTTCTCCTTCATAGCCTATCCCAGCCTTTATGAGGGGAGACCTTTCAACATTTATAATCTAGTCCAACTATTCAAAGATTTTCATTTGTGGAATATTCATAATTAGTACAATTTGGGCTTTCTCTAATTTCATCCTCAGGCTTACCACCTCTTCTTCCAATCTTCCACATTCCAGTCTTTTCTCTCTTATTTGCTGCAGTAGAGTGTGTAATATTCCCATTTTTAGCACACAGCTAAATAAATGGGTAAGGAAGCCCATGCTTAGTAAAACAAGAATAAAATCCCTCAAATGTGAAAGGGATAGTCATAAGAATTGGATTTCACACCCCTATGTGTGAAAAGGGACATTTTCATGAAGACAAGGTCAAGTTTGACCAAGTCAAACAGCGTTGCGAGAGGAGGAGGAAAACACTTTGATAGACAGCGCAGTGTGAATGGGAAGATGGTTATTTGGCGGAGGAAACCATAAAGAGTGGGACCCATGGAGAGAGGGCTTTCACTTGCTTAAAAAGAGGGCAAGGCAGCCATTGTTTCTCATGTCATGTATTATTGATTTTATGGTCTATTTAGACTTTGTGCAATCTACGGCTGTTTAGCTGAGTTTCAGTGCTTCTTAGCACAAGGATCTCCTACTTAGGAATCCTTCTCCTTCCAAGAGAGGCCTCTTGAAGGATCTTGTACTTCATTCTACACATTCAGGCTCAAGGCCAAGCCACCTCCTCCAGCTACATCGTTATTTTTTCTCAAGTATAACGTTGTGTTGTAGGGTGTTGCAGTGGAGGACCTCAACACCATTTCCAGAGCTGATTTTCAGAGGAGGTAGTCTCCATTCCTTTTGGAAGCTAGTGATGAAGGTTTCAGAGCTTATTGAAGATCTTGGCATTGGGCCAACTCATTCCCTTTCCCCTACAACGCAGTTTACTTCAGTAACTGCGTTATTTCTAGTGATTGTTTGCTGTGGGGCTTTGCAGATATGTTTGGAGGGTGAGATCTTCAGTGATAGGATCAGCCTTTCCCTAGAGAGATCCATTGGAGGAGGTATTTACATCAGATGTAGCATCTTCAACCTTCTCCACTCATTTCTAGTTCTTGAGCTAGTACTGCTACCCAACAACTCCGACATTTTGCAGATTTTGTATATTGCAGCCAATCCTTCCAGGATTGACTTGAGGTAGTCTTTGGGAGCTAAGATCTTCACTCCCAATGTTGTATGGGCCACATATTTGTATATATATGTATTTGACATATGTTAGCATGCAGTTTCTCTTATAAAACTGTGCAGTCATAGCTTGGGCATATATGTGTAGCAGTGTTTTATCATGATTTTGTAATTATCTCTTGAGGCCGAGCATTGCCTATCTTGAGTAAAATTTTCCTCAAGATCTTGTATTAATTTTTTGCTGCTATTACTTAATAAGATGGCTATGGATATTTCTCACATTTATATGAGTTGAGTATCACTACTACTCCCTTGTTGTGTTTTCATATTGCTGGGTCTCCAATCTAGGAATATTATAATATATTCCTAACATTGTAGATTTTCCCGATTTTGGGATATTACAGTGGTATCAAAGATTCAATATTGGCTCAGCCTGTTGATCTTAGCCATGATGCTATCAAGAAAAGAGAATATGAAGGCTCCATTATGTGGAGAGAAAAAGGAAGATAAGCTTACAAAGCTTCTTCCAAGATCTATACAGAGCATTCATGAATATTTCAAGAAGATAAGGAGGGCGATATGTACAGGATGTCCAAGAGGGTTTGAAACTGAGTCAAACTCTAGATTTTCTTATTAGGAGTGTGAGCATGCAGCCACACCCTATGATGTACAACACAGTCTCATGTCCAATTTTGCCATGAGAGAGAAGGAGGAAGAAGGAATGCCTAAGAGGGGAACTCTTAGTGGTTTCTTGCATGAATATGAATCTCAAACTCAGAAGTTTAGAGATCATATCACCTTCCCAAAGTTTTGCAAGGTCAAGGTGAGGAGGAGAAAGCAGCATAACATGGATATATTTCTTCTATCTATCTTTGATGGTTTCCCTACATGTTCAGCCAAGGCTTGGGTGGAAGAGCTAGACACTTTTCTGCAGCAGCATCAGATTTCCGAGGATGAAGCCATCAGAGTAGCAGCACTGCACTTTGGAGGTAAGGTATATGCATGGTGGTTATTTGATTTCTTTACTTTAAATAATGCAAACACTTCTTCTTATGCAAGGTTCATTAAAAAATTGATGGAAAGATTCAGTAGGAAAAATTCTGAAAAACATGTGGAGGAAATAAACACATCTAAACAACAAAAACCTTGTATGTGATGGAGGAAACCATAGACTCAAAATCACTTCAGAGAACCATAAAGGAGGTTGATATCTTGCATTATAATTTGATGGAGGCAAGAACTTCATCTTGTATTTTGGCACAAGGAGGCAAAGAGATCCCTTTCCAAAAGAGGATCCAATCATTGGAGGGTTACCCATTCATGTTGAGGAGGCTGAGTGCAACAACGCTGTCATTTCTAGAGTTGATCTAGCACCTCATGTAGAGGAAGGAGGAGCTCTTGCTACATGAAGAGGGATTATTGCATCCTTGCAAGAAGTTCCCGAGGATCTCATACATGGAGTTACAAGCACAATCAGTGAGCAACATGATTGTGCAACATTACAGCTGGAAGGGGAAGGTAGGGAGGAAGAGCAACATCATGTGATGAGAGGAACACACCCTTCTCTATTTCAGAGAGCTAGTGCAAAAAGGAGGTAGACTGCATTGCACTATGAAGGCAAGGTCAAGGTTTCCCAACCATATGTACAGTCCCCTCTTGACAATGATGTCTCACTACATGGAGGCATTCCACCGGGGAGGCCATCAGATCTAGCATTGATGGGAGGAATTTTGTCTTTGGATTCACCACTCTTGGATTTTGGAGAGGTGAAGAGTTCGGAGGAGAAATTTGGCATGAGGGATGTCAAAGTAGCAGGCAGCAGCATGAGGAGAGTTTCAAATGCCAGATCACCAGCGCTGTCTCTTAGGAGGATTGATCCTTATTGGAGATCTCAACTCTTGGTAGAGTACTCCAAGGATCTAGGTGTATGTATGATACTTGGTGACCCAGATATAGATGATGAGTATATGGTGGATGATGTGGTCATATATTCTTATGGCAGAGTCTTCTTGACTGGATCTCCTAAGCTCAAGGAGAAGCTGCTTCATGTAGCACATGAGGACTTCCTTTCCATGCATTATGATGCATATCTTTCTTTGGCAGAGGAGTTCACTTGGGAGGGCATCTAGCATGACATATTTCAGCATATGAAGAGATGCGTATTCTGGATGGTGATAGAGAGGAGGTCACAACCACTTCCCTACTCTTTGGAGGTGAGGGAGAATTTCTGGTTGAGCCATTTTAGCTCAAGGTCTCAAGTACATGATAGAGGATGTACAATTTCACTTTATGTTTTGTACTTCTTTTCTTTATATGAGTAGCATTTTGTACCAAGGAGGATTGTCCCTTATTGCATATTATATGATGATGTACTTAGAGCCACTTGTGGAACTGATATTGGTTATTTATTCGGTGGTTTGTGGGGGAAGCCACATGATTCTTGGTGTGCACCATTGGCACCAAAATGTACCTTAATATTTCTATCTTGTAAAATTATTGTGGCATCAAACAAGTGGCTGGGAGAACACTTGTTATTGGTTTATTGGATGCAGGCAAAGGGTGCACTGCGTTGGTTCCATGTGAGGAATGTTGATCCACTTTCCGGTTGTCACATGACAACTTGTTTCTATTGGTTTTTGCTTCCTTGTATGGATGATATTTTTATGTTCACGGGGAGCTTTATCTGGAGAGTGGGATATGAGTTGGGATGCCCATTGGGAGCATGATCCTCCCCAATTTACATGTTGTACATTTCAGGAGGAAACATGGGCAAACCATGATTGCCACATTAAATTTTTCCCTTTCTTGTGGGAGGAACCACTTGAAGAACTTGAGGAGGCACTTCATGGATCATGTGAAGATGGAGGAGTTTGCACAAACAACTCTTTTCCCTTTGAGGAGGAGGGGAGACTCATCTATGAGCCACTCCATTTATATGAGCAAAACATACGGTAAGAGTATTTTTGATTTGCATAGTAATTTTTCTATATGTATGCATCTCTTCACCATATATGTGCAGGGATTTTCTCAAAGGAGGAATATTCTTCCTTCTAGATTTTATGGTCTACATAAGGCCATTATGGAGGATCAATCCCTAAGAGGATATGGGGGGGAGATTTCTTATGGAGAACATACTCACATTGCACATTACATCATTCACTTTCTCCAGACTTGTGATGAGATTGGGGCAGCAAGAAAATAGTGGGGAGGCCACCCATCATTTCATTTTCTATGTCAGTTGAGAGTCAAACTGCGTTGGCTACATTTGAGGGACCATTTTCCTTCTCCATTACTTCACATGGCAGCCAACATGATTCTCCTTATGGTTCCATTGGTTGATATTGCTATTAATTTTCTTGGGAGCATGATTGGGGGATAGACACATTGGGTGAATGTGTCCTTGGAGGGAGAAAACTCCCACACTCTTTGCACTACATGTTCTAAAGGGAGCGTGGGAGATGGTATGGCCACCACAGCCACACATTTGTTTCTTTATGAGGTGAGCCATGTTATGGCCTAAATATACTTCAGGCTGAGAAAGGCAGAATCTAAGGTAACATCAAACCACGCTTAACCTGGTAGCTATCCCTACCAGATCGGGAGAGGGCTCTCTCCTTGTCAATCTCAGCAAAAAAAAAAAAAAAATCGATGAGGCTTGAGATAACTTAAATGAAAACTGATTTTAGGCTAGGTATATATGCAAAAGAGTCTTGATTTGAATTTAATGAATACTTTTTTGGCTCAAGAGGAAAGAAAAATTTGGGTCTGGGGAATGAGGCTCAGTTCTGCAGAGATCTGAATGGGGCAAGGTAGGCAATTGATTTGACACTTCCAATTTAAAATAAATGGAGAGTTGAGAGAGGTGAGGAGTTGAAGAGGGCAAGAAACCTTCAGGGATCCTTTCCAAACAGCTGAAAACATAGAAAATTAAACAAACCCTAGGTAGAGCACTGCAAATTTTAATGAATTCTACCTTTGTCCTTGTTTGTTTAATTTAAGAAGAAATAAGAGAGAAAATTATATACATCAAACACAAGTAGACTTACATTCATAGAGAGAAACACATCATCAAAACAAAATGCCACATGAATCCCATAGAGTGCTGCAAACCCTGGTCTATTCCTTTGCCAAATTGCAGAGATGAATGTACAATGATGCTCAAAGCATTCCCAAAAGTCCAACCATGCTAATGACTGAAAAAACAAAAGATATAGAAAAAAGATAACTCATCCCAGCCTCTAGGGGTCGAGCTCACAAGTTTAGGAGCTATTCCAAAAAAATCTAAACTGAGAACTAGAAAGTAGGCAGTGGAACAACTTGCCTCTACAAACTAGGAAACTGATTCATTCAGTTGCAAATCACCTTTTGATGGATGAATCTACCTCCATGAGTGAAAATTTAACAAAATTACATCAAGATACATCAAATTACATCAAATTACATCATGATTTTGACATTTTGAAGTAATAAAGTCAAAATGTCAAAAACTAGGTGAAAAACAGAGTTTCTGGGTAAAAAATGAGCAAAATCCTCCAATGTGCCACGCCAATTTGCAGCTGATTTTGGAGGCTTTCCCGGTGTCCAAATTTTCTCCAAGTGGGCTTGTTGGAAAGGTCTGCCTGTCTACTTTCCAAAACAAGTAGAATTTTGGAATTTGGCCTCCATTTTCCCCTCCAGAACTGATTTCTCCCAACACCGTGTGTCAAAAAAGGGGCAGAAAGGTCATTTTTGGGGTGTTTTTGACCCTTCTGGAAGCCCAAAACCTGTCAAAATTTCTTGGCCATAGGTAGGCATGCATATTTTTCCATGAAAAATACAAAAATTTAGATTTTTCACCAAAAGGAGTCCCCCATCAAAAGCGCGCGCCAAGTGGCACGACGCATAGAGCTGAAAAGTCTGTTTTTAGGCCAAAAATTCAAAATTTGCAAAAAGTGTCCCAAATTTGTTGAAATTTGGGCTGAGTGTCCTACATTATGTGCTATGATGGTCCAAGGAATCCTCGGCCAAGATTTGAAGTCTATCATGCCTTTTCCGACGCTTTGAGGCTTTCTTCAACTTAGCCTTCAAGATCTTGATCCTTGCTTTGCAAACATGGTTTCTCGCCCAATAATGATTGGCCATGTGCCTCAAAATGTTATTTTATTTTTTAGCTTTCTCCAATAGCTTCTCCAAATGCATATTTACCCTTTCAAGCCAAGTTTCGTGATCAGCTTCAATTTCTTGCTCAAGTGATGTCATCTTGGTTTTGCTCTTTTTAGCGGCTTGTCGATTCTCTCGTATGTTTTGCAGCTCCATGATGGTTTGCTGATCCTCTAGCTGCTTATTTCTTTACTCAAGGTATTTGATTATCCACTTGGCTCTTTGTAGGCTGAGGGACAAAGTATTTATCTCCGCCCATTGCTCCCGAATGATCTCTCTAAGTTTTGAGCTTGGTGAGCCCAAATCGGTGTCATCATCCTGAATGAGGATGAAATCTGTCTCCTGCCCTCCTGAAGGCCCCTCATCATGTATTGGCCTCTTTCCTTTGTCCTGTACCTGCACTGTTGATGAAGGAAGAGAGACCCCTTCCACCCCGGTTGGAGATAATACTCGCTTGGCTGCTGCAAATAACATTCTAGTGCCCCTCTAATAGGTGACAAACACCGGCACACTAGGGGTCTGTGTCTCATGACCCTCCTGAAGATGTGAAGGTTCACTTGTCTCATGAAAAGATTCCAGAGGTACCTAAGGAGCTGTGAAGAACTCATGAGAAATGAAATCCTCCCATGAAATGTCCTGCAAACCAAGCTGATGCATAACCACAATTTTGATGAGTGCAAAATGATAGATATTGTTATACTACTGCTCAGGAGTTTTCTTTTGCACTAGGGTGGTCATCTTCTCAACATTTTGGCACATGAAGTAAGGGAGGTTCATCATTCTCACCCTGGTAAAGTGCATCAACAATCTAATGTGATAGGCATATAGACGAGAAAACCGACCCTCGCAGCTGAAATATTTGATTATGAGCTTCATCAAAGGAGCATATGAATCTTTCAGGTACCGAAAGGGAAAAACTCTGCTGAGTTGTCTCAAAAAACCATGCTTGATGTATGGCTCATAGTGGTCCCTGTCAACTTGCTTCCTTTTATTCCATAGCTCTCCGACATTTGGAATATCGGTTGCTAGAGAGATAGATTCAGGTGTCAAGGTGAATGTCACACCTGCAAGAGTGACTTGACCATTATGTAAATGAAGCACGAACAATCTGGCCAACTCATGATGGTACTGAACTCTAGCAACCATCTCACAAAACTTATAACAAGACTGCTGCTGAAAACATGTAATAGCAAGAGGGCAGGCCTGCAGCTCAGCAAGTGAAGTAGGCTCTTCCCTCACATGTTTACCACTCTTGTGAGGTCTCCTTGGTGCATGCAATTCAGTTGTAGAGTCACTGTCTAGGTCATAAGAGGAATCTGTCTCCATGTTTTCCAAGGTTTGTGTTGTCTTAGATGAGTATGAAGAGTTTAGGTGTCTTGGGTTTTTGCTGCCAAATATATGAAAGTGTGAGGGACTATGGAGGGAGAGGGTAAGGGGAATGTTGGGAATATTGCCAATTGGAATTTGGGGGATTGAGGGGTTTTAGGGACAGTCTCTAGGCTTTTGGGATAGCAATTGGGGTTTGGGAAATTTGTAGCTAGGATTTGGGATAATGGGAATATGAGATTGGGGTAGATGAATTTAGGGATATGGGGAATAGGGAAAAAGGGTTGATGAAACTTAGAAAAACAGTGAAGGAATAAAAGATAAGGGAGTGATGACCACAAAAACTAGTTTGCAAACCCTAGGCTATCATGTCTTGAGCAAGGAAATAGGGTTTGAAATTTTTTAATTAAATCCTCATAACAATCATAAGACACACATTTATGGCATTGGAGGGATTGTTTAACTTACTTTGGACCGGAGGCAGCTGAGCAAATCAGAGTTTTGAATGAAATCGTGGTTTAAAACAGTTGGCAGCTCTACGCGCCGCATCACAAACCCAACGCGCCGCATTGGTTATGTGCGTCGCGCCAGTGTATTGTTACCACTGTGGAGGCCTACCCAATGTGTCACGCCAGTCCTATGCGCCGCGCCTCTCAGCCAATGTGTCGCGCTGCTAAGACTTGCACGATTCTGCTGTGATTTTGCTCCCTCTTTTCAACACGGCCCTTTCTTAATCATTCTCTCTTCTTGGAATGCAAATGAGCCCTTTGAACATGGAAAAGGACTTATATACCAAAGGCTTTTAATTTTCCACTCCAAAAACCCACTTGATAATGTTTTACATTTGACACTTTCTTTTCAAACTCTGTTTTAGGCAATTTGCTTCATTTTGGCTCTGATTAACTGAATGACTTGCTTTTGTTTGCCTTGCAGGGGATGGATTTGCTAGAGCTTGAAAAGGTGACCAAGGTTTCCATTGAAATTATTTACAAATGAGAGAATCTTGAAATTACATTAAATTTATACATAAAAAGATAAAATACTCTATTTTTCTTCAAAACAGAGTTTTGAAGAAAAATACATTTCTAGGCATATGATGATGAAATTTTTAGTACTGGAACTTTATTCAAACTCCTCATGCGCCTTCTGACCATTGTTGGACATTTTGAAGACCTTATTGATGAAACCCTAGACCTAATGGGACTGAAAACCTAAAAAATGACTCTTGTAAATTTAAAGACAAACAATGACTGCAGATGATCTTGATGAAAGGAAATAGGCCAGCAGATAAAGGACATGAGGGAAAATGTATAAAAAGCCACTACCGTCAGATGATCCATGCTCCTAATGGAATGCAGCTGACGAGCGAGACACCTAATATGCAATGCAACAAGAGAATTTTGATCACTGACGGAGGGATGAAGATACTGACACTAACATTGGCTCCAATGGGGATGGCAGCTCCTTGGAGGTGCCAAGAACTATAGATCTCTGGGAAAGAAGGCAGTGCCTTTCTTCCATTGGGCTATGGAGTCAATAACTTCGACAAACCAAAACCAGACTCTTGACTCATTTTTAGAACTGAAAACTGACTCAAAACTGACTCAGTTTCGAGACCGAAAATGACTGAAAGACCTGACTCAAACAAACCAAACCAAAACTGAAATCAACCTTCAGTTTTATAGCCTTCACCTCGGGCCCCAAACTGAAAGAATGATGACAGCACATTCTTGCAATGGAACTTAAACAAACCGGTATGTACAGTGATATATATGATAGCAGAAAACATTTCAAAAATAGTACCGTTTGAGTAGCTGACCATTGACCGGCCCACCTGGACAATCTTCTCCATTCATTTATTTCAAAAGGAAAGCATTTTGGCCTCGATATACATCAATTTTGAAAGGTCCTTTCCAAATATTCTCAAACTTTCCATGCTTACCTTTATCTTCGTTTCTCGCGTCCCATTTTAGTAGCACTTCCTCTATTTGAAACTTGTCCGCCTTTTTCTGCACAACGAGTGGATAATTCTTTGGTGCTGTCGCTTCCTTTCTTTTTTGAATTGGATTAATGGGCACCTCTCTAATTCTGAGTGAATATTGTCGCTGCTGGGCTGTCAAAGCATTCATGTACCCCCTCTGATATTCATCAGACTCTTCTTCAAGAACTGTTTCATTCGCCAAGATGAAATTCTCGTCCCTTTGTACAGCCGAGTTCTTGGAATACTCCTTGTCTTCAGTAATAAAAATTGGCATATCATCAGGTGTAAATAAATGATTCTCTTCTTCGATTACATTCGCCTCATCATATGATTCTGGACCATGTACAAAATTCTGCTGTAAGGGTGTCTTTACTTGCTGCTGTACTGCTTGGTCTTGTACTCGTTGCTCTCTTTTCTTGATTCTAAATTGCGGTTGCTGCTGGCCACAGAAATTAGGATTTCTGACTTGTGATTCAGACTTGTCAATCATCAATCTGTCAAACATCTGTTCCATCTTATGGAGCACTTGATCTGAAGTGGAAACCTCTTCCTTTATTGTTACCTTCTTTTCAGCTCTAGTTCTGGCTCTCTTGGCAAGCAGATTTTCTTCAACGCTGACTGCAATTTTCTGCATGTCTTCCAAAGTGGCCGGATCCCTCTCTCTTAATTGATAGGCCATGTCAGGATCGAAGCCATCCGGAAACTTAATCAAAGCCAACCCCATAGGTTTCTTTATATCAACAGGAATTGCATTGTAAACAAAATTGAATCTAATACAATAATCTTGAATAGGCTCACCAATGTTCCGCTTGATATTATCATATTCAGAAAGGATCTGAAGAGGATTTTTCTTCACTTCCCATCGATCCAAGAATTGTCTCTGAATATTAGCCAATGTAGTAATACTACCAGCCGGAAAAGCTCTGAACCACTTCCTTACTTCACCTCCAAAAGTTTGTACAAACAGTCTCATGGTCACATTCTCCGCGTCAATCTCGTGAAGGTCAAAGAAATATGTCATCCTATCCACATGTTGCTGAGCCATAACACTTTGAGGAGTGCCATCAAACAATGGAATTTTGCTTTGATAATCAGCGGGCATGTTATCCAAATTTTGCGGCAACACGAGCGGTGCAAATCGGGTAGCCATTGCTCTAGGTGGATTTACAACCGGTCTTGGGGATATAGGAGGAGTCAGAGAAACTGATGTATGAGGTGTGTGTGGTGTGTATGGAGGTGATACCACTGCATATTTTTGATCAGAGATAGAAGGCTGCACGGGAATGGTGGGAATGAAAGGAGGCTCGGTAGGAATTTCTGAACTAGATGCAATCGCGGATGACCCAAGAGTTTCAGATGCAGACTCTATGAATTCGGGAATGTTTGTTGCCACAATGGAATTTTGAAGATTCAAGATATAACTGTCAATGAATGTATTGGCCTTTTCAATTTCAAGATCTTTGACAAACTCTGGATTTAGGACAGTAGAATCAATAGCACTTTCGGACTTAGTCTCAAACAATGACAACTCAAATTGTTTGTCAAACTCAAGATCTTCAAGATACTAAAAAAAAACAGGACATGAATGATATTTGAACACAAGAATCACAGGAATTTCTCTACGAAGAATTCTTGAAATAAGATTTGGATTTTCATACACAGGAGGTGGATCAGGATCCAGATTTTCCCTGGTGTGTCGTCTGGAAGCCAGTGTGTTGAATTATTCCCAAAAATCAAACGGACAAAATCAACTTGTTCATCATATCAGACTCTAAACTCATCACCCAAAAGTCTATAATTTTCTGATGTACTGGGGAAATTCGCAAGTTAGATGTTATGTTTATAAGACTAGACTGAATATTCACTGAAGCAGCATTCATCTACTTTCGCTAATGCAAAGCAAGAGCGTTTAGAAGGCTACCTGGCTAACTTCAGGCTCTGTCTGTAGTTTATAAAACGAATAACTCTAACAAAAAAAAAAATCTCATCCCCATTATGGTCACCACTATGTTATGGCCTAAATCTACCTCAGGCTGAGAAAGGCAGAATCTAGGGTAACATCAAACCACGCTTAACCTAGTAGCGAGCCCTACCAGATCGAGAGAGGGCTCTCTCCTTGTCAATCTCAGCAAAAAAAAATAAAAAAATCAATGAGGCTTGAGATGAATTAAATGAAAACTGATTTTAGGCTAGGTATATATGAAAAAGAGTCTTGATTTGAATTTAATGAATATTTTGTTGGCTCAATAAGAAAGGAAAATTTGGGTCTGGGGAATGAGGCTCATTTTTGTAGAGATCTGAATGGGGCAAGGTAGGAAATTGATTTGACACTTCCAATTTAAAATAAATGGAGAGTTGAGAGAGGTGAGGAGTTGAAGAGGGCAAGAAACCTTTGAGGATCCTCTCCAAACAGCTAAAAACATAGAAAATTAAACAAACCCTAGGTATAGCACTGCAAATTTTAATGAATTCTACCTTTGTCCTTGTTTGTTTAATTTAAGAAGAAATAAGAGAGAAAATGATATACATCAAACACAAGTAGACTTACATTCAGAGACAGAAACACATCATCAAAAAAAAATGCCACATGAATCCCATAGAGTGCTGCAAACCCTGGTCTATTCCTTTGCCAAACTGCAGAGATGAATGTACAATGATGCTCAAAGAATTCCCAAAAGTCCAACCATGCTAATGACTGAAAAACCACAAGATATAGAAAAACAATAACTCATCCCAGCCTCTAGGGGTCGAGCTCACAATTTTAGGAGCTGTTCCAACAAAATCGAAACTGAGAACTAGAAAGTAGGTAGTGGAACAACTTGCCTCTACAAACTAGGAAACTGATTCATTTAGTTGCAAATCACCTTTTGATGGATGAATCTACCTCCATGAGTGAAAATTTAACAAAATTACATCAAGATCCGTCAATTTACATCAAATTGCATCATGAGTTTGACATTTGGAAGTAAGAAAGTCAAAATGTCAAGAACTAGGCAAAAAGTAGAGTTTCTGGGTAAAAAGTGAGCACAATCCTCCAATGCGCCGCGCCTGATTTCCTTATGCGTCACGCCAGTTTGTAGCTGATTTTGGAGGCCTTCCCAGTGTCCCAATTTTCTCCAAGTGGGCTTTTTGGAAATCTCTACCTGTCTACTTTCCAACACAAGTGGAATTTTGGAATTTGGCTTCCATTTTCCCCTACAAAACTGATTTCTCCCAACACTTCTTCTTGTGTGTCAAAAAAGGGGTAGAAAGGTCATTTTTGGGGTGTTTTTGACCCTTCTGGAAGCCCAAAACATGTCAAAATTTCTTGGCCATAGGTAGGCATGTATATTTTTCCATTACAAATCCAAAAATGTATATTTTTCACCAAAAGGAGTCCCCCATCAAAAGCGCGCGCCAAGTGGCGAGGCGCATAGAGCTGAAAAGTCTGTTTTTAGGCCAAAAATTCAAAATTTGCAAAAAGTGTCCCAAATTTCTTGAAATTTGGGTTGAGTGTCCTCCATTATGTGCTATGCTGGGAAAAGGAAGATTTGGCCAAGATCTGAAGTCTATCATGCCTTTTCCGATGCTTTGAGGCCTTCTTCAACTTAGCCTTCAAGATCTTGATCCTTGCTTTGCAAACATGGTTTCTCGCCCAATAATGATTGGCCATGTGCCTCAACATGTTATTTTCTTTGTTAGCTTTCTCCAACAGCTACTCCAAATGCATATTTACCCTTTCAAGCCAAGTTTCGTGATCAACTTCAATTTCTTTCTCAAGTGATGTCACCTTGGTTTTTCTCTTTTTAGCGGCTTGTCGGTTCTCTCGTATGTTTTGCAGCTCCATGATGGTTTTCTGATCCTCTAGCTGCTTGTTTATTTTCTCAAGGTATTTGATTATCCACTTGGCTCTTTGTAGGCTGAGGGACAAAGTATTTATCTCTGCCCGTTCCTCCCGAATGATCTCTCTAAGTTTTGAGCTTGGTGAGCCCAAATCGGTGTCATCATCCTGAATGAGGATGAAATCTGTCTCCTGCCCTCCTGAAGGCCCCTCATCATGTATTGGCCTCTTTCCTTTGTCCTGTACCTGCACTGCTGATGAAGGAAGTGAGATCCCTTCCACCCTGGGTGGGGATAATACTCGCTTGGCTACTGCAAATAACCTTCTAGTGCCCCTCTGATAGGTGACAAACACCGGCACACTAGGGGTCTGTGTCTCATGACCCTCCTGAAGATGTGAAGGTTCACCTGTCTCATGAAAAGATTTCGGAGGTACCTGAGGAGCTGTGAAGAACTCATGAGAAATGAAATCCTCCCATGAAATGTCCTGCAAACCAAGCTGATGCATAACCACAATATTGATGAGTGAAAAATGATAGATACTGTTATACTGCTGCTCAGGAGTTTTCTTTTGCACTAGGGTGGTCATCTTCTCAACATTTCGGCACATGAAGTAAGGGAGGTTCATCATTCTCACCCTGGTAAAGTGCATCAGCAATCTAATGTGATAGGCATATAGAAGAGAAAACCGACCCTCGCAGCTGAAATATTTGATTATGAGCTTCATCAAAGGAGCATATGAATCTTTCAGGTACCGAAAGGGAAAAACTCTGCTGAGTTGTCTAAAAAAACCAGGCTTGATGTATGACTCATAGTGGTCCCTGTCAACTTGCTGCCTTTTATTCCATTGCTCTCTGACATTTGGAATACCAGTTTGGGAAGCTAGTGAGGAAGGTTTCAGAGCTTATTGCAGATCTTGGCATTGGGCGAACTCATTCCCTTGCCCCTACAATGCAATTTTCTTCAGTGATTGCGTTATTTCCAGTGATTGTTTGCTGTGGCGCTTTGCAGATATGTTTGGAGGGTGAGATCTTCAGTGATAGGATCCAACTTTTACTAGAGAGATCCATTGGAGGAGGTCTTTACATTAGATGCAACATCTTCAGCCTTCTCCACTCATTTCCTGTTCTTGAGCTGCTACTGCTATCTAGCAACTCCGGCATTTTGCAGATTTTGTATATTGCAGCCAATCCTTCTAGGATTGATTTGAGGTAGTCTTTGGGAGCTGAGATCTTCACTCCCAATGTTGTATGGGCCATATATTTGTATATCTATGTATTTTACATATGTTAGCATGCAATTTCTCTTATAAAACTGCGTAGTCATAGCTTGGGCATATATGTGTAGCAGTGTTTTATCATGATTTATGTACTTGTCTCTTGAGGCTGAGCATTGCCTATCTTGAGTAACATTTTCCTCAAGATATTGTATTAATTTGTTGCTGCTATTACTTACTAAGATGGCTATGGATCTTTATCACATTTATATGAGTTGAGTGTCACTGCTACTCCCTTGTTGTGTTTGCATATTGCTGGGTCTCCAATCTAGGAATATTATAAGATATTCATAACATTGTAGATTTTCCCAATTTTGGGATATTATAGAGTGTCTTCTACTTTCCTTGCATCTTCAAGTTGTGCCTTCAGGCTAACAATTTCTTCCTTATCTTCATATTCTCTCTCATCACATATTTGCAACAGTGTCTTAAGGTTTTTGTTTTCATTCTTCAATATTTCTATTTCAGTCAAGGTTGTGTCAAGTTTGGATTTCTCCTCAACTGTAATTTCTTCATGGTACTCACATCCATTCACCCTTGCAGGTATCTCATTTGATTGACCTTTTTCCTTTTGAAAGGAACTTTTCTTCTTCTTCTTGTTTATCTTATCCTTCTTGATAATGCATCCACTAGTGTCTCCTTCATGCATGAGATGCAATTTATTCCATATTCCTTTTGCAAAAGTTAAATCCATTATTGAATCAAGATCCTTATTGTGAAGACTGTTATATATCACACATTTTCCCTTGGATTTCCATTGTTGTTCTTGCAAAGAGGGAGATTCTGTGCAGTAACCATCACATACAAGCTTCCATACCTCAGGTTCATAAGCCAAAATTTTTTTTCAACCTTATCTCTCCCTTCAAGAAATTTTGTTGTATTCAATATGGGTACATTTTAATAGTCCATGACTCAACCAGATCTCCTTCAAGCTATTAGGCTTACAAAAAAGGAACCGGCTCTGATACCAATTGATGAATTCTTAGCTAAACTGAGGGGGGGGGTGAATCAGCTTAGTACATTCATGGACATTCAAAAATATTTTCATTCAACTCAATTACACCTTCAGTTCATAAGTAACTTAATACATAATGAATCAACAAACTTAATGTGTGTATAGCAAGTAATTAAGCAGATTAAAACATCACATCAACACATAATCATCAAGCACATAGACAACATATATAAGTGAAAACCCATAAGGTATAAAACCACATATTATTATTGTTGTGATGCAAAGGAAAGCTCCAACTCCCTCTCACCACTAATTTTCTGTAGGCTCCAACCTACAGGAGGCTACTACCTCAAATTCAACAAGCTAAAACTTGCAAGGAAGCTCCAACTCCCATCTATTTTCTACAGGCTACGACCCACAGGAGGCTCCTACCTCAACCAGCTCCAACTGGACATATATCAAGCTACAACTTGAAACGAAAGCACCAAATCCCATGTATTTTCTGTAGGCTACAACCCATAGGAGGCTCCTACCTCAACCAGCTCCAACTGGACATATATCAAGCTACAACTTGAAATTGAAGCACCAACTCCCATGTATTTTCTGCAGGCTACAACCCACAGGAGGCTCTTACCTCAACTAGCTCCAACTAGACATCTATCAAGCTACAACTTGAAACAGAAGCACAACCTCCCATGTATTTTCTGTAGGCTACAACCCACAAGAGGCTCCTACCCCAACCAGTTACCACTAGAAATTTATCAAGCTACTACTTGAAAGGAGACTACAATCCCCTCACTCAACATGAAACTAAAATGTTGATTTACCTGGATATCAACTTTGTTATCCTCCTTCTCCACTTCTTCCTCTTCAACCTTTATATCTACTTTATATCAGCTCTCTCTTATTATTCCACTCTCCAACCTTCTGCAGCTCTCTTACATTCTTATTCTCTTTTCAATTCTGCAACTTTCTAACCTCTTCTGCACTCTTCAATTCTGCTGCGCCCTCTCTTTCTCTCTTCCTATTTTCGTGCTCTTATACATACTGATATTACCTGTTTTATACATATAACTTCATGATTGTTAGCATTCTATAGGAAGTATGGAGTGAACAGGTCTCACTCTCTGCCTTCCACCCATTTGATTCCTCATTATTCAGTTCAGGATATTACATCAGAATTAATCATTACAGTACTCATGGAGCTTTTCCTATGCCTTCGAAGACTTTCCTTTGCATCGCAAAAAATATGAAATAATCAATGAATTTACATTTATAGTTACAATAATATTTCAATTCAGCCCTTTAATCTTCTTGCTTTTCTTCTCATCTTGTCTTCTCTGCCTGCTGTTATATTCCCGACTCGACCCATGCCTTTATGTTTTACACTGTCTCTGCCTATTGCATATCTTACCTACAACGTTCTATGCTCTTCACTTCTCCTTTGCTTTGTGCCGGGTTACTTACCCGTATCTCTTTCTTCCCACGTTCAGTATTTGTTATCAAACTTCCGCAGCTACATAACACCTCTACACGAGTGTCGGGTCATTTTCTCAGAGTCTTTTCACTTGTGTTCAACCTTTCCCTTTTAACTCACAGCTGCATCTACATGACACTGTTCTACACTTAGAGTCGGGTCTTACCCGAGTCTACTCCCGTTCATAATTTTCTTTATACACCCAAGTATTTTGCCTGCATTTAGTATTTTCTTCGTAAACCGAGTCGTCCTCTGCTTCCAACGTTTTATTCATAAAACCACATAGTCCCGGACTTGAAGTATATCAGATCTTAACTTCAAACTTTATCGCATCCGGTCTCTCTACCCGAGTCCATTCTCTTGCATTCATCTTTTTCATTTAACTCACTGCCGCAACTGCGTACAACACTGTTCTGCATAGGCTCTGGGTCCTTTTTCATGAATTCAGGATTTTCCTTTGTAACCCGAGTCGACCTCCACTTTCATGGTTTTCTTCATAAAACCAATGCAAGCACATTAAACATTGGACCTAAAATATATTAGTATTTACCTTTGAACTGCATCGCGTCCGCTTCAAAAATCGCACTTCGCACTTCGCATTCCTTAGAGTTTACGTTGTAATCTCCTTTTCCTCCTCCGATGCATTTTAACAAAGAAAAGGCTCTCCATATGGATTTAACTTTGGTTGTAGGGTCCCACAACACGGTGACCAATAGGAAGCAATCACACTTCGTAGGTTTCTCCACTTTGCAGTTGGCAAATTATAACAGATACCTTTAAAAACTAAATAATATAGATGCCAATGTGAAATTACGCTGTAATCTCCACCATAGATCTTTGCCACATCTAACAGCCCCACTATACTGTCTCACACGCCATCTCTCGTCCTCATCGCATCACAACCAAAATACTTTACCTTGCGATGTATTAATGCTAAAATTTAAAACCGCCGATGTGCGATATGCGCTAGATTGCTGTGCCAACACGTGGCTCCTCCCTTTATCGCATCACAATTTTCAATTATTACCGCATCGCAAGTTATTTTGTTTAACTTGTGAAGTCCTTAACACATAAACACTATAATTTCTGATTTGCGATGTGCGCTTTCATTCTCCGCCCAACACGCGTTCACATATCTACTATTTAATATTAAAACTTCAATTCTGCGATTTGATCCTCACCGTCCAATTTCTCCTTTGGAATTATTCTAAGTCTTTTCTGCCTTAGTCAATTTATTTGGTTTCTACGACCATTGCTACTCTGCATCTACGCTATCCTTCGCGAGATTTAATTTTTTTATAAAAGAACTGATCTCTCTTGAGCTTTTTCTTCTGTTTGTTATTCAGTACGACTTGGGATTATGATGCTTGTTGCACGCCTTACTCACTATTTCAATTCAAAATACATACCACCATTCTGTATTACTTCTCTGAATCCAAAATTCATGATTTGTTTCTTACTCCTTTTCCTTTGCTGATGGTCTACTTCTTCTCCTTGCCTCTCTGCTACTCCTATGCCTCTCTTTTATGCTTTATTACTGCATTATTTCCTGATCTACTTCTTTGTCTTATTGCTGATGATTCTCTGCTCCTTTGCCTTAATTATATTTCTAGTGCTGCTCCTTTGTGCTCCTTTGCCATCAATGACAATATTTCCAACAACCCTGTGTAAGCACCAGAAAATCCATGAAGTTTTTTTTGATCATCCATGGAGACAGGGAAGGCTTGTCAGTTGAATCTGAAGGCAGAAACACCCTCCAATAAATATTCTCCACCAAAAACATATACTCGAAGCCTCAGCAAGGTACCTGCACACACAACAAACAAATCCAATTAATAAACTAAAAAAGAATGACGACACACAACAAAAGCTCAGGAAGTAATACAAACTCAATTGATGCCACTCTAATTATCTAAATACAACATGCAAGGTCATACAACAATTAGACAAGGAGGTAAGGCTCAGGTATGACACTCTCTCACCCTCTCCTTATGCATAAGTTACTAAATGAATGAATTTCGAGAGGGGAAGATTTAATATATTGGATGCGGCTAGTTAACTTTGCCACCCTCGTCCAGTTGAACTAAAATTAATTGGTAGAGTCCTAATGCAACGTGGAGCTTTAAAATTAGTTAAAGTATGATCACCAGGAGTAGATGTTGATTATGAGGGATAAGAGAATGATAAATTTAAGTGGAACCAACGGCATGAATGAGAAAACATTGTGTGAGGGACACATCAACACAACGCTCCAAGCTAACTCTAAATAACATATAATGCACTTGAGTGTGCTTCCATTCAAATATTTGTCCATTCCAAGAACAGTTAGAGAGAGGACAAATTTTGCAAGCCACCGAGGAGCTTTGAATCTCGACCCACTACTGCTACAAGATAGTGCTATAGGAAATCCTATAACTACTATAGGAAGAGCTGAGGAGTGCTATGGGAAGGAAGAAGAGGTATATGCAAGAAAAAAAGGCCCAATTGGTTCAGAAAATCATCATTTTTCATCTCAGAGAATCAATTTAAGAATTAATTTTCCACCACCTCATATCTCCATCATAATTTCACACAATTTCTCTTAAATTTTTTGAAGTCACTAGTCCTAAAATTGTGAAATTGAAAGGTTATGTGTGAATAAATAGGGGTTAGTACATAGAATTGGAGTGATAAGAAGCTTTGTGACCCTCTACTACCACTGAATTAAACACTAATATCATAAAATAAACACCTTTCCTGAACTTAGTCAAGAGCAACAAGAAGAGATGGGGGGTGGTTTAATAGGAGAGAACCTCTAGACACCAAAATGATTCGTTTGCACCCTGCGTAACATATATCTTTAGGAGACATCAATGGCTAGGCTTATTTGATTTTCTAAAGGGATATGATGATGAAGTTTCCTTTGAGTTTGCAATGGCTATAAATTCCCAATCAAATGTCAGTTCCACCACTGTAATAAGGGGGTTAGCCATTACAATAACTGGTGAAGTGATCGGCAGAGTAACCACACTATCCCTATGAATCAAATGGAATAGGGAATACATGGACACTAGTGCCACTGCAAAGAAGAATTTATTTAGGTCCAGGGAGAGATGCGTGGAAGATAAGAATGGGGTTAGGAGAGAAGTTTTGCCTTATCCATGGGATGAGGTAGTTTATAACCTTTTAATATACATCTCCTGTGAGGGAAGATTAAGTGTAGTGTGTGGATACTAGTTTAGACTATTGCATGAGCTCATATACAAAGACAATTTTACTCTTGACCAAATGTTAAATGTACCATACTTCCTCCTCCAGTCCATCAGGGACACGAGCCAAAAATTCGGAGAAGGGAAGCATCAACACTTAGCCCATCATGGACTCATTAAGCTCATAGTGGAGGATTCCCTAAACAACTTGAGAATTTCTGTCCCATGGTCCAAGTTCATAGACATGGAAAAATAAGCACTAATGGGAACCTAGAGAATTACTCCTAGGGAAACCCCTGTATCTAGCACTGGGGGAAGATACACCAGATCAGAGGAAGAATAAACATAGAGGAAAATAGAAGAAGTAGAGATGGAAACAAAAAAAGAAAAAGAAGAGGAGGAAAAGGCAGAAGCAGGAGACGATGAGGAATAATATGAATAAAAGTTAGAATAGGAATCCTTAAGTCCTAAACAGACCACTGAACCAAAGGAAACTGATATATCCCCTAAAAAAACTAGACTGTCACCAGGGAACAATGAGGATGAGGTAGCTTCCACTTTATCTACCTTGGGCACACCTGTGAAATCCAAGAAGAAAATACCAAGAAAAGCCCCTCTTTACTTTAAAACAAGGAAAAGTATTAGAGTGAGACAAGGAAGACCCCAGGTTCCCACAAAAGTTCCAATTACCATTAAGGGGTCTCGAGGTAAGAAAGAGGAGGTAGGGCCAGATGAGGGAAATATTGAGGAGGTCACCTCTCCAAAGCCAAAACCTAAGACTCCCATAGCCTATGTAAGGAGGTACACGACCAGAGGATCACCCTTAAAGCAACCAAAAGCACCCACTCATTAGGGGAATTTTGAGGTCTAAAATGGGCCTCCTAAGAAAAATGTACAACCAAAATAAACTTTATGAGAACTAATAGGATTCACGATGATGATTTCAACTATGGGAGATGATTCACCATTTTTGTTGTAAAAAAGTAAAAAGACTAAAAAATAATAAAATAATAAAACTAGTTTTTCAACTCGTATTTTCAACTGATCTCGCTAATGGTTTACTCAAATTTCGAGTGGGAGTACTCTTTGGATGCAAAATTTAATTCTTCATCCAAGGAGTAGCCATGTTGCATACTTTTTATGGAGTCTGCTACACGAAAAACGAGAAATACATGAAAAAACATTATTGCAATCACATTTTTCATGTATTTATCATTTTTCGTATAATAGAGTCCATAAAAAGTATGCAACATGGGTACTACTTGGATGAGGAATTAAATTTTGCATCCAATGAGTATTCCTACTCGAAATTTGAGTAAAACCTTAGGGAGATAAGTTCAAAATACGAGTTGAAAATGTATTTTTTTCTTTTTTCCCTCTAAAATTTGAGGATGTAATCAAATATTATTTTATAATTTCCTTATACCTCACAATTCCCCTAATGGTCATCCAAAAATAAGAAAAGATAGTGCTACAAGAAAATAGAGCATGATACACGAAAACAAAGGATGCTACATGAAACACAGAAGATGCTACATGAAGATAAGGATGCACATAAAGAGGAACAAAATGAAAAAAATGAGGGGAATAGTGGAAAAATGGTAGGGAAATATGTGCAAGAGGGGGTAAAAGTTGAACAAAAATAGCCTCCCCGCAGAACTTTGAAAAAAAAATCACATAATTTCAAGAACCTACCCCATATCCTAATTTGGGATCCTATTACAAGTTCATTGAGGGAGGAAGACTGATTCCTGAAAAATTCACAATTCTCCTCCTACATGAATTGGAGATAGAAAGAGGGCGCACCCACAGATGGATGCCAATAGCCAAATCATAGAATGTTGAGGATGTGGGATTTATGGAAGAAATGCTCCTTGAAATGGAGAAATAGATGTATGATGTAAGTTTCATAGAATATGCAGCGAAAGAGAAATTGAAAGCAATGCAAGCAAAGAACATGAGGCCGCATGAGAAGTTACAAGAAAAATACAACCAAATTTCCACTATGGCCAACCTTTGCATGGAGGCCATGTATTACATACAACCTTCAAAGTCCTATGCAATTTATCTTAAGGAGGAGTGCGTATAATTCCAAATCAAGACCTTAGCTCATCATGGCTCCCTACCCTTTTAAAACTATAAACAATTCATTGCTTTATGCAAACAATCTAGTGTAGGAGAGAGGGTTAGAATGGATGAATTCTATATGCATAACCTAATTTTAACTAATATGAGCAATTGAGACCCAAATTCCAGGTTGGGTGATATGCAATTAATGGCCTTAACATCCCAGCTAACACATGAATAAGCAAGAGCAACAGAGATTAAAAGAGTCATGGAATGAGAGGAGAGAGAACCTCTACATATTAGATCAGAATTGATAAGCCCTAGGGGGATCATTAGTAATCATCAATTGATCTCAAATGATGATGTACGAGCACCTAAATACATTGAGACACAAATTCAGGCCATTTCACACTTTGACGATACATCCAACTTGCTAGGAGAAGATATTTTGACGACATGCCAAAGGAGATGGCATACCTTCCCACTTAGCCTACAACAAAGGGAATATCGCTCTCCTGAGAGAATGAGGAATGCATTAGAAAGAGAACCATTCTAAAAACAAGTTATGCATAAAATGAAGATACAGTGGATATGCTTGAAGCTCAACTTACCTATGCTGTTGGGGATGCTTGAAGGGAGAGATCAGATAGAGGAACAAAAGGAGTAGGCTAAGGTAGAAAGGAATGCAGGATTCACCCACTAGAAGGCGCTCTCTTTGAGCTGCCTTGGGATGTTAGAGAGACCACTAGGGCTTTGAAAGAGATCAACAAGGAGAACTGAGTTACTCAGAGGGTGAGAAACCATTTCAGTAGGTGGGTGATGATGAAGCCCATAATTAGGTATATTTTAAGGGGTTAAAATTCCATCCTTTAGCCTATTAAGTTACCTCTCTCTCACATTTATTTATATTTTTTTCATATTATTTTTAATGAGAATGGTGAAATATGTTTGTCATGTCTTGTTTCCTAATTTGAATTAATTGCAGGAAATGAAGCCATTTGTGAGATATTTTCCACCTGAGGGCTCGAAGTAGACATCAAGGAGAGATCGTAGGATGTTTTTCCACCTCCTTAACTCTCTCAATTAGACAATATCACACCAAGATATATCCCAACAGTTTGAAGGCAAAGGCAGCCAAGAAAAGTGGCATTTATGAGGAGCCAAGCTCCACTCTTCTCGAGATCAAAGAGAACTTATTCCCACTTTTTAGGGAGTTGTTGGTAGCTACACATTTGTATAAATAAGCATATGCAAGAGCTCATTAATATTCAAATTTTGTATTCATCTACGTAGCTCTTGAGCTTTGATTTAGTGTTATTTTTTACTATCATAGGATGTATTATACCTTTTAATGCAATGATAATAAGAATATGATTGTTCCATCACTGATTTAGTCTTAGAGGGTTGATGATTTTGGGTTAGGTCCCAATCCATTGGCTAAGTCCCTCTTGTGTATTTATATTCTCTTTATGTTTTAGCACTTTTTCACAGTTTCTTTGCATTTTAGTAACAATAAAAATCTATCAAAATTGTGTTTGTAGAGGCTCTCTTTCTCACCTCTCTCACGGTAGCTTAAGGAGAAGTATCTCCAGCCACAGATCAAAAATAATTTGTTTATTATTTCTTAGAAAGTTATATAGTGTTAGTATCATGTTCATAATATGTTTGTTATAAGTTAGAAGTTGGATTTGTGCTTCGATCAAATTTTAGCATAGGTTCAATAAGGTTTTCTATTCAACTCACCTTTTCCACTTTTAAACATGTTAGTTTGTCAATGATCAATGCATGAATGTGTGTAGTGAATACAATGCTTTATACAGCTACAAGTAAATTACCCCTTTCATCATTGTCATCCTTCATCCCTCCAACCTCCAATTCTGCCACCAAAACCCTGTTTTGTGAAAGCACCTTCACCACCACTGTGAGCAACCCTCCAATTGCAAAACATGCCTTCCAAGGATTCTGAGTTTGGATGGAGGTATTGGTAGCCTATCAATCACCTATTTCCACCTTCTCCCACATTTCCACATCTTCCTTGCACCCTTTTCATCCTTATATCCCTCTCGGCCTATTTCTTGTAGCACTTCGGGACTCCCTGTAGCAATTACAGGCATCCCATAACAACTTCCTATAGAAGCGTTGTAGGTCACCATTTTCACTATAGTTTTACTCCTTTTTCCCATTTGAACCTATAATAGGATGCGTTTGACCCCCAACTATGAATTCATGGTCAGAAGAGGCCCTTAGGCCACACCAAAGCTCCTTCATTCCTTGTTGCAAAAACATAGTAGGAATTAGTGTTTTATTTCATTTCAGAATTATCTTAAATAGGGAAGTAGTTTAAGTGCAAGTACAAGTTGAATGAAGCAGTAGATAGAAGTTGTTTTATTATTTGATGAAGAGTGTGATGATATAATAATTTCTTTACTGCAAATGAATAGATAGCTAGATGAATGATTGCCCATAACATATTTTCCTTTTTCTGAAATTAGGTTAACTGTTTATGATTTTATTTCACTGTCAATTGAAAATAGGAGTTTGGTAGATACTCTCTTTGCCTTAGATTAGAATCAATTCTCTACATTACATTAACTAAGTTCACTTTAATCAAGTAGGAGGAATTTTCTAGAAGTACTACTGATCAGAAGACCTAGTTGAACCCCAGGTTGATAGGTAAAACCGAGTAGCCCTTGGGAGTTGCAACACTCTTGGTGCAATACCAGGGCTCACCAATCACAAATATTACCGTCTATCTCGATAATATATGCCTCATGATCAACCTTCCTGTTATCCAATGTTGCATAAATTCGAGGAATACTTTGTCCAACATACCCCACTGTTTGTGCCTCATGAGAACTGTAAATATGTGGTATTCCACCCTGATGCTGTGGATAATCTCTCCGATGGTGAACCTTTCCATATGTCCAACACAATAAAGGCTTCCAACCCGCACCCTCGTTATTCTCCTCAGACTAAAATCCCTGTCCTCTATCAGATGCATTGTGCTTATTAGGTGGTACTGTATTCTATTTATTACCTATGTCTTGAGGTCTTGTTCAATTCTTATCCCATTTTCCTTTATTATTTGCATTACCTCTCCAATATTGCTTAGCCTTAGATCTACGCTTCGATTACTCACAACAACGTTTCAAATTTCTGATGGATTCCTCCAATGATGTAGGCTCATCGAATTCAATCATGTCTTTGAATGCTACCGACAACCCATTGATGAATATTGAAATCTTCAATTTCTCCTCCTTTAGATAAGGCACATACCTCAATAAATCTTAGAATATGCTAGTGTACTCCTCATCGGTCATATATCCCATCTTTAGCTCATAGAATTACTTTTACCTGTCATCATAGTATCTCTACTTATTCCTGAAAAGTACGTTGAAATCACTCTAAGTTAACTCATCTTCATGAGTACCTCTAACATTCTTTACATATTCCCACCAAATGTCCACTTTACCTTTAATACTAAACATAGCTATTCTAGCTTTCATGTTCTCTGAGTAATCAAATTGTTTAGGAGAGGGGGGCAACTGAAAATTTTTCTCATCAATTTTATGATCCAGTGGCTGACTATATGACAAATTTCTTTTGTCAGCAATAGACATTTATTTTTGGGTATGTGAAAAACTTTGTATCTGGAAATTTTATATGGTGCATGACAATTTTAATTACTGAATTCATGGAGCATAAAGGGATTAGGTCCAACCACCAAATGCTGGCCTGGTACCACCAAAAGGTGGATTTCACTTAAAGAAATTCAACTTTGTACATAAGAAGAACCTATACATAAATAAGCTTAGAAAAGGAGCATTTAGTTTTTAGTTTTCATAGGTTTTATTTTAGTTGACAGAAAGAAAAATAAAAATACTGGAAGATAGAGGTTTCAGGGAAATTGAAATTTTCAGAGATTTCATATTTTGGGATCAATTTTAGTTTTGGGTTTGACTCCATGCCCAAAAGAGGCTACTAGTCTACTATTCTCAGCTCTTTGCAATCAAAATGTTGTCCCCAATCGAAGTCGAAGCCAGATGTTGTAGCTAAATCTTTCCAAAGAAATTTTAAGGAAAAATCATGTGATGAGAATGAAGATATTTGTATTCCGGTGGGTGATTGGTATTGATTTATTTGCCAACATCACTCTAGAACAAGAAGAAAGTTGTTTGCTAGAAAAGAGCCAAAATTTTATGGAAAGGCAACATCTTTTGGGTCTCAAGAAAAGTCATCCAATCATTGATACGTGTTATTAATGCCCCAAATAAAAAAATTGGTGGATGTATACATTGTAGGTTTCATGATTTTGATAAATAGACATCACACTGTTATAAATGTGACAAGGAATTCCATGTTGGTTGTTTAAGAGAAAGGGGCATGGCTTCTAACTGAGTTCCTTTCAGAGAATACAAAGAATACATAGAGTTACATATTTTGTTGTATATGAATTTTGCGAAATAAATTTGAATCAGCCAAACATAAAAAGTGTAAGCTCTTCAAAACATAAAATATCAGAGAAAAAGTCTAGGAAATTCTACACATGTCAAACAAGGTGGAAGGATATGGAGAAGATTTTCTGATTATATTAGAGATATCAATTCTCCATGTTTAACTTCAAAGTTTCATCTCCAATTAGGGAATTTTACACATGTCAAACAAGGTGGAAGGATATGGAGAACATTTTCTAATTATATTAGAGATACCAATGCTCATGTTTAACTTCAAAGTTTCATCTCCAATTTGTAAGTATTTCGACATATGATGATTCAATATATCAAAATTCCATGCCATTTAGAAAATGGATCTATTCTTAGATTAGGAGACTGACTTCACATGGAATAGGGACCGACGCAAACATTTTCCATGATATGGGAAAAAGTATTTACTTTCTCCCATATTTGGTTCTCAATGTTATTTTCTATTTTATTCATGAGGCATGGCGAAGTATGATAGAGGCACTGGTCATTTAATTGTTGACTACGTGGAGAGATCATGGCGAAGTATGATAGAGGCACTGGTCATTTAATTGTTGACTACGTGGAGAGATCAGATTCAGTGGTCTAGTAGTAATAAATTAAGAAGATAAGGAAACTCTCCTTATTCATCACATCTCTGCAGATGACATCTATAGAAGACAAGAAGATACAATAATGGCTTGGTGTAATCCTGAAATTACCACTAAATTGGATCTTATATTTCAAGGGACTATGGGTTGTTCTTTCATATGTGATCAAATGTGTAGTGTCCAAAGATCTATTCATTCACCAACCATTGGTGGTCTAAAAATTGGAATACGCTCTATAAATTATGACGTAGAGCATTATGGCACATCACAAGGAAATAATGATGCAGCCCATGAATGTAACTGTGAACTCAGAGAGCTTCTATAGGTGGATCTATTAACACTTCCTTTAATCTTGAAAGCTATAATGGAGGGTTTTATTATGGATCATATTCGGGTGGATGAGCTTGTAGTTCAAAATCAAACATTTATACAAAAGCTTCTTGATTTATTCAAAATATGTGAAGATTTGGGGAAAAATGATGGCCTTAATTTGATATTTAAAATTGTCAAAGGAATTATTCTATTGAATAATAACAAATATTCGAAAATATTTTGAGTGATGGGTATATAATGGATATCATGGATATCGTGGTTGCCCTTGAGTATGGTCTAGATATTCCTTTTCACCAGGAACATCGCATTTTTTTTTAAGGGAATAGGTTGTATAATGTTTGGGTCGATATCAGTCATTTATCAAATATCTTCTCCTCTATCCATATTCCTCGGGGCAGGTCAACAAGTCTCCATTGTTGGTCCTTTCTACTTCGGTCCCACTCTTCAAGTCCAATTTTCTCCACGCACCAGTTTCGCGTGTTCTCCAATTCCTCAGTTTATATTTTCAACACCCAAAGATTTAAAATAACAATAACCGGTGTAAACAGTCGTGGGTGGTCAAAATCATATTTCTTTGCACTCAATGAATAAGTATCAGGAAAATCACTAAGTTAAATGAGGTGTCATGCGAGGATTCCTTGTTCTCTGTTTAGTAATAAGTTGGAGAGGAATTTGTAAAGCATCAGAATCGAAGGGGCGATTCATTTTCATAACCCTGGCAAGAAAATTGTATATAAAAACATCAAGGCATTGGATCATCTCGGAGCTGATCAACAATCCAGACTACAATTTTTATCTCTATTCAGTGAATCCCTTGTATGCTTGATGCATGGTATTTTCTTTCCTTGATTGCAAATGCATAGTTTATTATCTCTTTGGAACACAATTGCGGCGTTGGGATCACACTGAGTCATGATCGTCCCTATTGGTAATTTATTTTGCAAGGATCTAGTGCCTTGTTTTGCCTGTGAAGTGGGTGGGTGAAACACTTGCAAGGCTTGATCCTAAGCAATGGATAAGTAGAAGAGAAAAGTTGATTTGCGAGCTGCGGGTAAAAAAAAAGACTTGAGGAATTCAGGAAGAAGTTAGAATTTATATTTCTTGCAGCTACCTGACAGATCGATAACAAATAACCATGTCACATGGTTTCCCGGTAGCAAAAAATACATGGAGGATAAGAAATGGAGTGATTCCGGGGGGAATTATATTCAAACCACTCATCAAACAAATAAACGGATACAATCCATTACGACATCACCCTCCTTTATTCCATAAAACACCAGGAGGTGCTCCTCAAAGCAGTTTTCAGTTTCAATAAAGGATATATGCGTGACAACAACCAGGCCCACATACCATTCACGTCCATCTTTGGTCCTACTATTTTTATCTGTAATTAATTTTATTAGATGTGACAAGCATTGTAAAGGGAGGGATTTAATAACGTTATATATATATTATTTATATAATATATATAATATACAATATTTATTATTGTAACTTCCTCCCGATCGGGGTGGGCACTTGGCACCGGTGTCTTAAACATTTGGCGGCAGTACTCAGCCCCAGTCATTATGCCATAATGTGGAGCAGCTCATCGTATTATGCGGACGCTGGATGATGGAATGGAGCGTAAGGTTTTCACATGCTTGCCAGCTTGGGATGTTAGAAAGGCTAGGGAAGGTATTCAAGTTAGAGAGTCTGCGGCATTTTGACATGCAAAGATATTCCTCAGTGTAGACACGGAGGCAGCACCGGAGACTGTTGGAAGCTCTCTCAACCAGGCAAGCGATTCTGTTGGGGTACGTATTTGTCTGTCCGAATACCGTCTCTGTTGATGTCTGTAAGGGTATGATAGTTCTGTCATATATTATGGTTCTCTGGCAGTTTTGGATGGACTGTAGCCCGGTACCTCCACTGTTGAGTCCTGTTGATCCCTGCTTTCGGGATCCTTGTTCGTTTTTTTTGGTTATTTTAGTTAGTTCATGGACCAAATTAATGTCAGCGTTTTCAAGCACCTTGCAGTTGGCCGGGTTGAAATTTGATGGTTGGTTGTGGGGCTCACGGCGTCGGGGGGTAGGCTTAGTTGCTGTTTTCAGTGGAAGCTGTTGGGTTAGCGCTTGTAGGTGGTGCCTTCTTCATGTTCAACGAGACAATTTGTGAAGGTTTTGCTTCGGGTCATTTATGTCTTTTATCCTCAGTTTCAGTGCAAGTCGTTGGGGTTTTAGTTTCGCCAATCTGTTGCTGTCTTGTGAATGGGTTTGGTTTGTTTTTGATATCTCTCGCCTCACAGGGATACCATGTATGGACTCATTGTTAATTGTTTATAGCTGGGACACAGTGATGTTTCATATGTTTCATGTTCTTTTTACGTGCTCTGTCATTAGCCCTGTTCCTGCTTATTCCGTGTGCTCGGATACTTTCTTTAGCATGCGCTCATTTCTGTTATATTTCTTCTGGCCCATCTTAGATCAGGGTTTTCGTTTTCGAAATTGGGTTCTGTGGTTCGTGGTCCTCTGTTTTTCGGGCAGACATACCGTCTTTGTTCACTGTTTTCGGAATTGGGTTCTGTGGTTAGTTTTCCTATGTTCGTCGGGCAGACACAACGTCTCTGTTCACTGGGTGGCCACCGGTTATTTATATGCTGTTACTCATTCCCTCATCGTTTTCTCTTGCCTGTTTTTGTTGCTGAATAGGCTTCTATCCACCATGGGGAAGCGTCGTTCTTGTTCTCAGTCTGCTAAAGGCAAACAACAAGCCCAGTCTGAGCCTGCTCCTAAGAAGCGCGGTCGGAAATCTAATCAAGAGATCCTTGAGACCCTTGCTGCAAACTATGTTATAGGTAATTCATCCACTGTTCGCCAGGAAATCCGTGGTTGGGAATGGGACATTCAGACTGACCCTGAAGATAATGAAGTGGAAGCTGAGATCTTGGACTTCATAACTGATCCTGGCAATACCCGGGGTCGTCTCATTTTATTCTAGCAGACTGTCCATACGTACTGGATAGTCAAGTACCTTATATCCAAGGATATATAGAGTTTCCCTCCCATCCAAGCTAGGACTGAATCAACTAAGATTGAACCTCGCCTTCTGGACCTGCTTCAGGACATGCAGAACAAGCTACAACATATCAAGATCACTGAGTATCAGGCAACTGATCGCATTAGCAGATTGGACGATTGGGTAGGCCGTATGGAGAAGCAACTTCAGCAGCAACAACAAGTTGATATGCCTGGGTCCACTGTGAAAGACCCAGCTCTAGTTTACTCATCTGATGGCTAGTTGTTTTTTTTTTATCATGCTTTTTGATGCAATTATCGGTTTTGTATGAACTTCTTTTAATTCATCAGTATGTTGATATTTCTGTAATAGGACAGATAGCTCATGCAGCTTATAGACGGATGAAACAATTTCAATTTTGGTTTGCTTTCCATGCTTTAAGGTGGCCAACAAACCTGGTTTCCTACGGGCAGGTTGAGGCCACAGACTTGATTTTATATTTTTGTAACCTGCCTTACAATTATAAATAGAAAATAGCGAGGTCCTACCAAATTTACAAAAAAAAATAAAATATTTATTATTGTAACTTTATTATTTTTAAAATCTTTTCAAGAGGCAGTAGTTTGGAAACTGTTTGAGAATCAGGTTTGAAACTGATTATAAAATTTAAACAATTAGGGCTAGGAGAAAGAATAAAAGATCAGAAATGAGATATTAAAGGGGTTTGGAAGGTCAGACATCTATGACTGGCATTGCAAATAGAAATTCTCTTTGAAATCTAAGTATATATTGCAGTTTGATTTTAGCATTGGGAGTTGCAGTGATTATTTTACCCTTGTGACCAAGATTCATATATGTCTTTTCTTTTCTTGGATAGTGTAGGATGCAACTGGGGATTAGTTTATTTTTTAATGAATTTACTTAATTGTAGTAATGAAAATTAATCTTGAAGCCCTTAATGAATCGTTCCACATCGAGGAATTCCATTCACATTTTCTAAGTCTTGCATTATTCTTTCTGCAACAGTTTAAATTCAAATTCTTAAGTGCCTAATTTGAACTTTGCTTTTTATTCTTCTTCCATTTAGACCAACACTCTGCAACTCTCATAGTTTCTTTAGACATTCTTATTTTGAAGGATAGGGTTTCAGAACTAGAAGCTTTGCTTGCAAGACCTCATGCCCTATCATTCCATCCATTGACTTTAATTATTTTTATCGAATTTGAAGATGTCTTAGGCACTGGTTCCGGCCCATTGTCTCCTAGGAGTTAGATCAAGTGGCACCACTATCAACCAACCAACTATCCCAGAGAAGAAATAGTAAGGGCATAAATAAGAATATATTCAGATTTATTTACAACATTATTTATATACATGGGAAATCTTGACTTCTTTTGAGAATGACAATCTTCTTCATGGTCTATTTAGGTATCTCTTCTTATTCTTTCATATCTTCTATCACAGTAATTTCTTTGATCATATTTTCTTCTTTGATTATTGTATTTTTTTTTTTACTTCTAGTGTTTTAACGTGGTCCTTTGTTCTTCTTGGGACAATATGGTGCATAATGACCCTTCTTGTGACAATTATAGAACTCAATATGAGATGATGTTCTATCATTCCTTATTTTTGCATTTTGAGGAGGAAGATTTCTTGATGGACCTTCTTTTCCTTTATTCTTCTTTTTGTCATGAGTGATTTATGGAGTGGGCTCTCCCTCTTTATGTTTTTGAATTCTTCTTCTTGATATCATCCTTGATTCTTCTTGTGTAAGATTTCCAACAACTTCATTAAATGATGGGAGGACATTGTTGTTGCTATAGTGGTAATGAAGGTTTCCCAAATAGGATGGAGACCTCTAATAGTCACAATCACTAATTCCTTGTCATGCACAAATTCTCCAAGTCTCTGCAATTGATCTCTAAGGCGAGATATCCTCATGATATAAGATTGTACAACTTATCCTTTGTTCATATTGGTGTCTTTGAGTTGATATTTGAAAGAGATGATCTCATTCAGATTGTTGATTTCATACATGCCAACTATCTTATCATACATGTCTTTGGACTTCCTTAAATTCCCAACATATGTAAGTAAATGATCTTGTAAATGATCAACTATAATTTGCTTTGATTTAGACTCACCTTTCTTGTACCTATTTTTAATGGAAGCGGAAGCATTTTCCATAGGCTCGAACACTCTTCCTTGAATGTAATCCAACACATCGTTGTTGTTAGCTATGATCTCCAACCTAACTTTCCATGCAACAAAGTTAGATGAGTCACCCAACTTCTCATGCTCCTTGAAGGTAGAGGAATACATCTTGATTTTGACTAGATAAGCTCCTTCAACTTTCCAAAGATGATAGATTCAATGCTTGTCTCCTTTTGGGCTTTTCCTTCACCTTAGCTTTGATACCATGTTGATTTTTCAAATTGTTGTTTTTTGTTCCAATTACTTCACCCCAATTCAATTCTTCATTTAGAAATGTATCCAATTATTAACAATGTATCCAATTATTAACAATATTTCCAATCATAAACAATAATTGAAGATAGAACAATATATGTAGTGACAAAGGATACAATAACACAACCACAAGAGACACCAAATTGGTCAAAGACCGGGGAAAAAAACCCATTAAGGGGAAAAAACCATTTCAAACCTTCTTCTTATTATATTTTCATAAAATATTTCAGCAGAGAGTACAATGAGCCCGATATAAAATCATTCAACAAAGATTTACTCAATACAGATCAGATAACAAACTTCCAGAATCACTGTACAACTGTGAGAAACCTTCTAGCCTTTGGTCAACTGTGGTCAATGGTTAAACCCTAGCTCAGAACCCCTTCCACACTTATCAAGATATCCTGTGAGCGACTATGACTTCTTGGTCACTCCTTGAAGCACTCTGAGTGAGCGACTATGTCTCTCGGTTGCTCTGAGAAGCACTGCAAGTGAGTGACTATGGACAGATCAACCCAAAATCATTTTAGAGCCTTGGTCACACCCTTTATGTTGTCATCTGAGCGAATTTGACTTCCAAGTCACTCTGAGGAGAAGTACGAGCATGTGACTGTGGTTATATTTTTTCTTGAAGTGTGGGAGCGGAAAAAAGAAACCCTAAACACGTGTGAGCCTTAGACTTGTAATTTTGAACCTTGTGCGAGCTTCCTCTTTTAGACCCCTGTGAACCAAAAAATTGAAGAAGAGAAGAAGATGTTTGATGATGATTTCCAAATGTACATGTGTGGGAGGCTAACCTGTCTAAATGTACTTGTAGGGGTATATAAATTCCAAATCCAACTTCTGCTTATCCAAATGTGGTGATCTTTAGGTCAATTTTGTTCCTCTAGAAAAGAGGAATTCAATGCAATCATCATCTCTATCATATGAGCTATCCAAGGTGGAGTTTGACCCTAGTTTAATAAATTAACACTAGGGATGAGATCATCATCTTGAATCATATTCGTTCTTTGAAAGTTAATTTTGTTAGTAAATTTTTTGTTTTGGGGCCCATTTTTTACCTAAAAATTCCCCTGAGGTTTCCTTTATTGAGTCCAAAATGAAAATACATTAGTTCCTATAGATGATACTTTTCTTGATGAATATTTATTTGCAATTGCTACTAAAAATCGTTGGTATGAAAATCTTACTAATTGTTTGGCTATAGGAAGGTTGCCTAAACAATTGACATCAAGAGGAAAACAAAAGATTGCTAGACAAAGTGCATCATACTCCTAGATAGATGGAGAACTATTTCGAATAAGACCCCATCTAATCATCAGAAGGTGTGCGTGAGAATAATGAGGTAATGGATATATTAAAAGCATGCCATGATGAATCATTCAGAGTACATTTTGTTGATCGAAGAATTTAATATAAATTCCTTTTAGGTAATGTTGTCCTACATTTTTCAAAGATACCAAATAATACATTAAAACATGTGATAGCTATCAAAGAATGGGCACACCAATTGAACTAGATGAAATATTCTTGCAACCACAGGTACCTATAGAAACATTTGAAAAATGGGCTCTAGAATTTGTGGGATCAATTGGTCCAGTATCCAGGTAGAAAAGGTATATTCTTGTTTCTAATGATTATGCCACAAAATGGGTAGAATATAAACCATTAATTTATGCTGCTGAAAATTTTGTTGTAATTTTTGTTTTTGAGGATATATTTAATCGATTTGGTGTCCCTAAAAATAATTTTACAGATTAGGGTGCACAATTTAAATATAATCTTGTCCAAAAAATTATGGAGCAATACAAGATCAAACATCAAAAATATTCTCCATGTCGTCCACAAGCTAATGGGAAAGTAGAATCAACAAATATTGTCCTTGAACCCATTTTGACCAAGACAATTTCGATACATGGAACCGAGTAGACAAACTTCTAGAGACACTATGGGCATATAAAACTACATGGAGGAACACTACTAGTCATACACGATATGAACTTATCTATGGAAAGAAAGTTTTGCTTTCCATAGAGTTTCAAATAAAGACCTAGATAACTTTTAAAGGCAGAAAAATAAAGGCTAGCTCAGATTAATGACCTTGATGAAATTTGATAAAGTGTAATCCAAATAAGCAATGTCATACAACAACAAAGGAAAAAATGACATGACAAATTTATCAAGTTGAAGAAATTCAAACTAGGTGATTGGGCTAGGCTCCTATTTTTTTCTAGATTTGAATATTTTAAAGGAAAACTCCAAATAAATTTGTTAGGTCCACATGAAATAGATATAGTCTATGATAATGGACCAGTTCAAATCAAAACCACTGATGAGGAAGGTGTCTCTTTTATTATTAATGGGCATAGATTAAAACTATATCATAAGCCCTTAACACGAGAACAAATTATTCAAAATATATCTCAACATTCAAAGATAGTATTGGTATAAAGATAAAATTTCTCAAACTCTCCTAACTCAACTTAATTTTCTTTCAAATAATAAAAATAAAAATAAAATTATAAAAACCAGAATGCTAGCATAACCAATCCGGAATTCTAACTGAAACCAGTCTCTCGAAGATAGAATTTCAATTTTCTTTTTGAAAATGTTTGAAAAAATCCAAATTTCTTTGAATATCTAGTATGCAAAATTCTATTTCCATAGCCCATAAGAAGCGAAGAAACAGTAGCAGCTCGTGGCAACACATACGAAATAATGCTTCAAAAATTCATGGATAATTCAAAGACGTTTAGTGCATTACAATTTTTTATTAGATTACATATTTTTCGTAGTTGTGCACACTTCCGTAGCCATTGAAAAGTATTTAAAAAATAGTTAAGTATCTTTACAAATTTATTTTTATCAACGTCATCAGCTATAAGGATCATCAAGTAGTAACATATCAAGGGACATTAAGGTATCCAACACCATCGAGAAATTTTGTTTTCAAAGCATCATAAACCAATCCAAATTACTGAAAGGTAACATAAGGAAACATTTTAATTATTTTTATTTAAGAAGCTATAAAGTTTAGAATGCATGGAAATATCTTATTTTTAACCTAATATCAAAGGGAATAACTTCAAAATCCTTATTTTAATGATAATAGTCTACCACCCATGTCATATGATTCACTATGTCCATCAAATCTCGATCCCGATCACATTATTGATTATGTTGCTTGGAAACTCCCTTACCAATCTCATAAGGAAGTTAAGAAGTTTAATAATTATATGAGATGGATTTAATTTTCCATCATTACCTCTTTCAAGGACATTAAACCCAAGCTCATTTATCCCTATACACATTTTTTCATTATATTTATTCCACTTATTATCCATCCCATACTTCATAAGAATTTTAGTTGAGGATGACACTTATATTAAGGTTTGAGCCTAGGCCTAAATTCTTAGAAGCTTATCCAAAGTGTAGGGAGAGGTTCTAGAAAGTAGGTTATTTAAATTTCTTAAAGAAGTTTCAAGGGTATGAGGTTGAGGTAAGAAAGGTTTTTTTGATCCTTTAATGGAGTGAAAGTAGACATTGGAGATGTCTAATTGAAAGTAACATAGTCCTTTCTAGATAAAGCTACTGAATTTCCTAGGATTGGTGAAAACTGGTTTAAAAACTAGAATATTAAAGGGGAAACATGGAGGAAGTTTTTGATAAACCCTGAGATGAAAACAAAAACTGGAAAAAGGGCATTCCAATTTCAACATTCAAAGGAAAATGGAGTGACATTCCTTTTTTTCTTTAGAAATTCATCACTTGTGAAGGCAAGTATGGTTTGATAATGTTTTATCATATTCATATTTTGATGAATTTTCATAAAGGTCATGAGATAAACTTAATTTATTACCTCCTTAACAATCTCAAAAATATGGATTCTAAAGCTTAGAAAATTCCTAAAAATATAGAGAGGAGTTTTGATCATTTTAGGCTTGTTAAAATCTTAATTAAAGAAGAATTATGCCAGAAAAGGGACAGTTAAGATGCTTTTCTTTCAATAAATCACTTCAAATAAGATTTGAAAGCTTCACAAGAAACAAATGATATAGGTCACAAAAAGAAACACACTAGGGTTAGGGCTTCAGAGCCCAAGACTCAAAACCCTGATCCCATAACAAACTTAACAAAGGAGCTAACAATTTAACTTATTTGTGAACTAGAGGAAAACACTGAGCCTGGAAGTAATTTTGAACCTAAAGGTTCTCAAGTCAAGGATAAAATATAGAGATGGTTTCAAGTTCGAAACCATGAAAAGCTAGGGCAAAGGAACATAAGAATAAATCATCAAAGAAAGGGGTTAATAAAATTTAAAAGAGGAAAACCCCTGCATCATAATTAAATAATATTTCAACCCCAGATGAAGTCATACCCAAAGAATTAAAAAAAGGAAAATACTCAGAGAAAAAAAGTTCAAATAAAGAAAACCCTAAGCCTAATGGTAAACCTCGATGAGTTACTCGAAGTATGAAAAAAGAATTTATAGGGCAAGAAAATGTTGGAAATACTAAGAGGGGGGTGAATCAACATTTCACTTCAATTAGTTAATTTTAATATTCAGAGCATTAATTAACATTAGCATTAGATAAAACATAAATGGTTAAGAACACCATTAAAAAATGCACAACAACAAGGAAAATACAAATAATATTTTCAAGTGGAAACCCTTATGGGAGAAAAACCACCGAGTTCTTTTAATATAGGTATTTTTAAGATTACATCAATGGAAGCTCCAATTTCCAAGACTCTCCAAATACAACTGGAAGGAGGCTCCAACCCTGTGATTTATCGACTCCAACTGAAAGTATGCTCCAATGCCCTGGTTTATGAGCTCCAACTGGAAGGACGCTCCAACGCCCTGGTTTACCAACTCCAACTATAAGGATGCTCCAATTCCATGGTTTTATCAAGTCCATATAAAAGGATGATCCAACACCTTACATAGGCTCCAACCTACCCTAACACCAACCTTCCTCCTTGAAATGTTCTCAGGCTCCAACCTAAAGGAGACTCCAATCTCTTCCTTGCACCACCCTTCCACTCTGAAGATAGAAGATAGAGGAGTAATATTGATTATGCCAAATGTGTTTCCCAACACTTGATACTTGTACAATATAACCACTAATCTAATAATTTTTTAAGCACATCAAGTCATCTACTCAACATGTCAAACCATGACAACATATCAAACTGTGGAAGTAATGAACATACACACTCTAATAATCTACTCACCAAGGCAACAATACTAACTCTCTCTACACAAGAATCAAACCCTAACTGGACAATCCAATAGTACTCAACAACAATAACTATGTCTCTATCATCAATGAGAGAACCCTAGCATATATGCTACGCTTTTGCTCAAAATATCAAACCCTTGTAGCATAAAATATTTTTCAAGTCCACTACAATCGCCTTCTCAATGCATCAATATAATTATTTTCTCAGTTGAATATATCAACCTCTATTCTCAGTACTACGAACCCTAATGGAGAAATGTACTCTAAATAAACATACTAGCATAATATTTTTCTCGTAAAATTATCCTACCCTCATACAAAAATCTTAGTTGAACAAATTCACTATCCAAAACCCTGATTCCACTACTTCTACTTCTATACAATTTGTCTCCTCAACCATACAATTAAATTTGTAGCACATCAACAACTAGACAATGTCTCTCTACTCATTAAGTTGCCAAACCTTAGCAAAAGTGCAACAATAGTAGTACATGAAATTTATGTAAACTCTGCAATAAATTTTACTGAAAAAACTAACATCAGTATACATATAGATATTCACAACATCAACAAATGATCTCTGTTGCAAAAAATAAATAGATAATCTTTGTCCAACACAAGTAGCAACACATAATATTCATTATCCAACTCCTTGAAACCGTGACACATTTAACTCTACATCCATATCATGACCAAACATGGATTATATAGGAAATATATCTGCAATAGAAACTTAGACTAGTAGAATATATACCTTGAGATATCTAAACTAGCACAAATACATCATATCTTCAAAAAAAATGTTTGCAGACCTCAAAAAATACCCATTCTTTAGTAGCATCTTTCAAATTTCTATGCATTACACCATAAATACTCTTTGTTTCATATAAGGCTTACTGAACCTTCCACTAAACTTAGAGTATACAATACCATGATAGTATCAACACATCCAACAAGTAGATCCAACAATAACCTTATGAGAACTCTTATTCATGTGCAAATTCATGAAGCCATCATAACTTACTTTGAAGATGCCTTGATGATGAGTTCTAAACCTGGCTTGAAGGATGACAAATTCTGCCTTGTTTTATACCAACCTACCCTCAGGGTTCAATTAATTTGGAAGCTCAAGGACAAATTCCCTCCTTTATATAGGTACCTATAGAACCATTTGAAAAATGGGGTCTAGACTTTGTGGGATCAATTGCTCCAGTATCTAGGTAGAAAATGTGTATTATTGTTTGTAATGATTATGCTGCACAATGGGTAGATGATAAACCTTTAATTTATGCCACTGAAAATGTTGTTGTAAATTTTGTTTTTGAGGATATATTTAATTGATTTGATGTCCCTAAAGAGATGGTTATAGATTAGGGTGCACAATTTAAATCTAATCTTGTCAAGAAAATTATGGAGCAATACAAGATCAAGCATAAAAAATATTCTCCATGTCATCCACAAGCTCAAGGGAAAGTAGAATCAACAAATAAGGTCCCTAAAGCCATTTTGACCAAGAAGATTTCAATACATGGAAAATATTGGGTAGACAGACTTCCAGAGGAACTTTGGGCATATCAAACTACATGGAGGAACACTACTAGTCTTACACCATAATGGAAAGAAAGTTTTTATTTCCATAGAGTTTCAAATAAAGACCTATATAGCAATAACCAAACCGGGACTACAATTTTAGAGGCACAAAAATAAAGGCTATATAAAATTAATGAGCTAGATGAAATTAGATAAAGTGTAATCCATAGAACCAATTTCATCCAACAACAAAGGAAAAAATGACATACAATTTTATCAAGTTGAAGAAATTCAAACTAGGCGATTGTGTTAGGCTCCTATTTTATTCTAGATTTGAAGATTTTAAAGGAAAGATCCAAACACATTTGTTAGTTACATATGAAATAGAAATAATTTATGATAATGGACTAATTCGAACCAAAACTATTGATGAGGAGGGTTTCTCTTTTAGCATTAATAGGAGTATGTTAAAACTATACCGTAAGCCCCTAACAAGAGAAGAATTTATTCAAAATATGTTTCAACATTCAGAGATGGTGTTGGTATAAGGGGAGAATTTTTCTACCCCTCCTAACCCAACTTAATTTTATTTCCAATATAATAATAATAATAAAGTATAGTTATGAAAACAAGGATTCTGTAACACCCTCCTCCCACATTTACCCAAGTTAACTGGTCCATTGGGGTAAACATGTGATGAGAGGCTACTATAATCTGATTCAACTCCCATGTACAGTTAAGAAAGTGGAACCGACACAACACAACCAATCTGACCTTCTACACATGCTACATAACCCTTAGGAGCCATCCAACCCTTCCAGGTGATCAACCCTTGAGACAAATTGACATTTTACTGCATTAAATTCTCAGTCGCTCCCATGAAATGGGCATGCATGCAATTGGAACCCTCCAGTCGCTCTTGTAGAAAGGGCATGCCTACGACTAGGGACTTTTCCAGGTAGTTCTATGTCCGCTACTCTGGATTTTGTGCCACTTTTTTAGGGCCAAGACTCAAGCCACTGCCCAGAACTCCATGAAACTTCCGTAAATTAAAAGTAACATAAAAACAATGATATAAATACAATAAGTGAGCAAGTACTTGACTGGACCCCTACTAGCCTTGACAAGAATTTCTTCAAACATGTCACAAATATGCATTCTACATGTCATAATAACATATCTAAGCAGAGGGGTCTTACGCTTATTTGATAATTGCCAAGAAGCATTGATATCTTGTCACATTAGCTACATTTTCATCTATTAGGTCATATATTAATTATTCATTCATTTATGAATCAAAAAATGATAAGAGCCATACATCATCACTATCATAAAACGTATTTTTAACCAACATATAAACAACAAAAATAACATGGATATGACAACCAAAAATACCACATATGAACTGGTACATTTGGACATAAATTACCAAGGAGAAGAAAATCTTATTAATGGATGATTAGACCAACTAGGTTCGGAACTTCCACGTTCCAACCGACCATAGATTGGCTGAACCAAATATCTCTTCATCCAATCACCCCCATGCCATATTCCAAGCATGAATGTGGGGCTCATAACAAAAAATAAACTAGGGCTTCCCGAGGCTACACCACCTCACCCTCATCAAGAGAACCAGACATTATCACAATCCACACTAGGTTACTAGGCTCTAAACAAGCAAGGATGCCTCCAGATCTCTCCACCTAAACTGTGAGGAATTTATCTGTCTCAACCTCTCGTTTTTACCATGTATCTCGCCATTACTAGTAAAGGGATTCCTATGCCTATGAGGTATCCACCCTCTAGGGTTTACTGTGTATCCCAACCCAGGATTCCTAGGTCCAATCAAGGGTACTCACCACTGAGCTTTATCATGTATCCTTCCATTCACTAGTCAAGGGATTCCTAGGCTCAATCAAGGTGTTCACATCTAGTATTTACTATGCATTCCATCTTGGGATTTCTAGTCCTTGTCAATAATCCTGAGACCAACCCACTTAGCTTCGATTCCATCCGAAAATCTAGCTCAACCAAATACAAAAGAACCCACCACGCCATGGTTATCCAGAAATGGAAAGGCAAGGTTGAAGAACACTGTCACACCTAGAAAAACCCATACTAATATCAACAAGATAACCAATAACACACATGCATAACCATGCATGCCAAATCTAGCAAGGAAATCATACATGCAAATCGATACCTACAAGTAATCCCGGTGTAGATGCTTGATCCTGCTCTTCCTTACTTGATATTTTCTTTCCTCTTTTTCTTTTTTGCCTTAATCCAATGCTGAAGTGCTCCAAGAAAACTCTAAGTGTCAAAGAGTGTGAGAGAGATAGAAGAGAGAGAGAGCTCCAAAATTGAGTTGACAAAAGCCATGAACTGATGCTCAAAAGCCTTTTTATCAAAGAGGCATCTATTTTCTTCAATTTCCATTATTTTCCTTAATTTTCCTCTTTACACCTGTGACTTTTCACCTTCCTTTTCCCCTAATTTCCATAAATAAAATGCTAATTAATGTGACTTTGCCTTTCCAAATCCTTTTCCAATTTCCTTAGCCATAATAAACCAAATGAACACCCGCACTAGAATGTTTTGACCAACATTAATTTTAGAATACGTGTCCCATGGTATTGATCTTATATTTTTTTACATGAATTTTTAACCAAGATTTTTACAAATACTAGCATAACTATACCAAAATTGTAACTAAAACCAGTCTCTGGAAAATAGAAATCCAAATTTCTTTCTGAAAAAGTTTGAAAAAAAATCAAATTTCTTTGAATATCTAATATGAATTTTTTTATTTCCAATAGCCAATAAGAAGTGAAGCAACAATAGCATACAAAATAATACTTCAAGAATTCATGGATAGTTTTAGTCAGCTTCAAAGAAGTTTAGTGCACGACAAGTTTTTATTAGGTTACATATTTTCCGTAGTTGTGCACACTTTTCGTAGCCATTGAAAAGTATTTAAAAAATATTTATGTTTACAAATTTATTTTTATCAACGTCATCAAATATAAGTATCATCAAGTAGTAACATATCAATTGCATGCATCAAGATCAAAATATCCAGCGTTAAGGTATCCAACAACATCGAGAGATTTTGCTTTCAAAGCATCATAAACCAATCCAAATTGGTCAAAGGTAGCATTAGGTAACATTTTAATTATTTCCATTTAAGAAACTATAAAGTTTAGAATTCATGGACATATATTATTTTTAACCTAAGATCAAAGGGAATAACTTCAAAATACTTCTTTTAATGATAATAGTCTACCACCCATGTCATATGGTTCAGTATCTCCACCAAATCTCGATCTCAGTCGGATTATTGATTATGCTGCTTGGAAACGACCTTGACAGTCTCATAAGGAAGTTAAGAATTTTTATAATTATATGAGATGGATTGAATTTTGCATCATTACATTTTTCAAGGACATTCAACCCAAGATCGTTTATCCATATACCACATTTTTTCATTATATTAATTCCAGCTATTGTTCATCCCATACTTCATACTACCACCCTATGACAATAATCCCATAAGAGAAAATTTGGTTGAGGATGGCACCTATATTAAGGTTTGAGCCTACCATGCCTAAATTCTTAAAATATTATCCAAAGTGTAGGGAGAGGTTCTAGAAAGTAGGCTATTTATTTTTTTTTAAAGAATTTTCAAGGATATGATGTTGAGGTAACAAAGTTTTTTTCCAAATTCTTTGATGGAGTGAAAGAAGATATTGGATATGTTCTATTGAAAGTGACATAGTTCTTTTTAGTTAAAGCTACCAAATTGCTTAGGATTGGTGAAAATTGGTTTAAAAAATATAATATTGAAGGGGAAACATGGATGAAGTTTTCGATAAACCTTGAGATGACAACAAAAAAAATATGGAAAAAGGGCATTCCAATTTCAATATTCAAAGGAAAATGGAGTGACATTCCATTTTTCCTTTAGAAATTCATCACTTGTGAAAGAAAGTATGGTTTGATAATGTTTTATCATATTCATATTTTGATGAATTTTCAGAAATGTCATGGGATAAACCTAGTTTATTACTTCCTTAACAGTCTCAAAAAGATGGATTCTAAAACTTATAAAATTCCTAAAAATGCAAACAAGAGTTTTTATAATTTTGGTCTTGTAAAAATTTTAATTGAAGAAGAATTACATCAGAAGGGACAATTGGGGTGATTGTATTTTAATAAAACACTTCAAATAATATATGGAAGCTTCATAAGAAACAAATTATTTAGGTCACAAAAAAAAACACACAAGGGTTAGGGCTTCAGATCCTAAGACTCAAAACCCTAAGCCCATAATAGAGGTATCAAATGAGATAAAAATTGAACCTATGGGTGAATTGGAGGAAAAAACCGAGCCTACAAGTAATTTTGAACCTAAAGGTTCTCACATCAAGGAGAAAATTAAAGAGATGGTTTCAAGTTAAAAACCACGAAAAACTAAGGAAAGTGAACATAAGAAGAAATCATCAAAGAAAGGGGTTAATAAAATTGAAAAGAGGAAAACCTCTGCATCATAATCGAAGAATATTACAACCACATATGAAGTTATAGTCAAATAAGTAATAATAGGAAAATAATCAGAGAAGAAAAGTTCAAAGAAAATAAACCCTAAGCTTGCTGATAAACCTTGACGAGTTACCCGAAGTATGACAAAAGAATTGACAGGGAAATAAAATGTTGGAAATAGTAAGAGGGGGGTGAATCGACGTTTCACTTCAATTACTTAATTTTAATCTTCAGAGCATTAATTAACATTGGAGTTATATTAAACATAAACATTTAACAACACCATTCAACAATGCACAACATCAAGGACAGTACATAAGATATTTTCAAGTGGAAACCCTTCTCGGAGAAAAGCCATCGAGTGCTTTTAATATAGGTATTTTTAAGATTACATCAATGGAAGCTCCAACTTCCAAGAATCTCCAACTATAACTGGAAGGAGGCTCCAACCCCCTAATTTATCATCTTCAATTGAAAGGAAACTCAAATTCCCTGGTTTACCATATCCAACTGGAAGGACGCTCTAATGCCCTGGTTTACCAGCTCCAACTGGAAGGATGCTCCAATTCCATGGTTTTATCGGCTCCATATAAAAGGATGATCCAACACCTTGCATAGGATTCAACCTTCCCTAACACCAACCTACCATTGTGAAGTGTTCTCAGGCTCCAACCAAAAGGAAACTTCAATATCTGACTTGCACCACACTGCTACCCTACAGATAGAAGATAAAGAAGTAGTATTGATTATGCTAAATGTGATCCCCAACACTTGATCATTGTAAAATATAACCACTACTATGATAATTTTATAAGAATATCAAGTCATATACTCAACATGTGAAACCATAGCTGTTTCGGGGAATTTCACCCTAGAGGTTGGTTGGGATACAACCTCCACAGAGCAGGGGCATGCTACTTAACAGAGACTCACACAACCATGCACGTTCAAAAAAAAAAAATAGAGCAGAATGAGAGGTTTACCCGTTGGTCCTACGTTTGAAGTAGATCCACGTGGAGTTCAAACTCCCTGCAACCGTCCTTCCTCCTTAACCTAAAATACAAGAAGAAACCAGCACAAAGGACAAGTTGTACAGTATATTTCTACTCTATATGTTAGTGAGATTCATATAAAACATTAAATAAATCATCATGAATGTTTGTATAACAAATATTCTTCACACATTAAAGCATACACTAACACGTTTACTTCGGGAACAGCATGATACTTCTGTATTATAAAAATAGTACGTACAAAAGTAAGTGGAGAGATCACCTGATCCTTTCAAGGCCTTCGCAGACCGTCGTCCGGATCCGTCCAGCCCTTGCCTCGCTAAGACTCCTTCCAAACTGGTGCATACGAGATAACATATAAAGGGATGTGTATCTCAAGGAAACAAGGGTTTCCTACAATGAACTGGGAAAGTGCAGGAGGCACGGGGAATCAGACTTAGATAGGGAATACCAACAGAGTATAATATCAATAATTCTCTCTCTCCCTTAGGCCATACACATGAGGGCTTTTTATAGTCCCTCCAAGTAGTTTCAGCAGTTGGAAACAGTTGGCCACGGGCTGGGGTGGTTGAACTACCTGAGTAACCATCAACCCAGTGCGATAGGCCATACACATGAGGGATTTTTATAGTCCCTCCAAGTAGTTTCAACAGTTGGAAACAGTTGGCCATGGGCTGGGGTGGTTGAACTACCTGAGTAACCATCAACCCAGCGCGAAATTAGGGATTTTTTATATATTTTTTAATCATTTTAATGGCATACGCGGAAAAGTCTAGTTGTACTCACGTATACACGCGGAAAAGTATGGGCATAGTCGCGTATGAGGGATTTTACACTGTTTTTAAGTGAATTTGTCCAAGTCTGTAGGAATGGGTGCCCAAAAGCCATAAAGAAATCATGAATCATGTCAAGGTGAGAAATGATGCTATAACAGATGCCCCCTAATATATGAGGTCAGAAGGGGTACATGATGGCTGAAATGTATTATGCACATAGAAAGAACTTCGCAAGGACAAGAGAGGACTTCACCAGATTTCAGCCTGCCAAAAACCAATGAAAGAAACCAGAGAGTCAACTCATGCTGAGGCGGGCATACCCATGCTCAGTCAAAAATACATCATATAGAAAGTAGTGAATAGATCCAATATGTATACAAGTATAGCTGAACTGAAAGTACACAATGAATCATCTGAGCATGGCCCGGAAGTGTAAGTCTGAATCAATGTCCAAGTATCACATATAGAAAGCCGATCAAAGATGGTGCAACTGGATGTCTGATCATATAAGTAACTGAATCTCCAAGTATCGAATCATAAGAGGTGGAACAACCGGTACAATCACGCAACTCGGGAGCCAACATATAGGATGCTACTATACTGAACTACAACATATAAGGGTGGACGACATCACTGGCAGAAACTGAATGGACTGTTAAAAGTGAACCGAGAAATGCTGATGCAACCTGAGGTCTTCACCGATCACTATGGCACAATTCTACACAATGGGAATAAATGAGCTGAAGTCGACCATGTGAGAAATTGTTGGATTACCGGTCA